>BMAO01000223.1:0-93015 GCA_019973975.1 Trichonephila clavata | reverse complement strand
CCACAATTTTTTTTTTTTTTTTTTTGCTTGATGTAGGCAATGAAGATATCATTGAAAAAAATAATAAAGGAATTAATGACGAAGAAATATATTTACGAAGATATTTTCACAAGTACTAATTAAGAGGTCCGATACCAATAACTCTTGTGTTGCCTCACAGATGTAAATTAAAATTTAAAAAAAAAATTGGCAGTTATAGAGACTGCCGATAGAAGTGAAAACTTAGAACTTTTAGCATTAAAATTTGAAATTTCATAACGTTTGAATTAAAATTATCAGCTTCAATCTGGTTTTCACATCTATTGACACTCCGAGCAACAATTATATGCATGTTTATATGGTTTTTAATTATTCACACAAATATATTACGGGCTGTACAAGATCATGGCAAAGTATAAATACAATTCAATTGAAATAACAATTAATATATAATCATATTATTTATGGATAGTATTTGTATTTACTTAAATTTCAATGTACTTGATTTTTAACATTATTTTAATTGTTTGCATCATTGTCATCATTAACTTCAACAATACTTAGACTTTTTGTTCTTTCAACTATTTCATTTTGTTCTAAAAAAGATACAATAGGTTTATGGTAACTAAAGTAAGAAAGGAAAATGTGTGTGTGTTTGATTCAAATTTATTTATGTATCGCGTGTGTGTTAAAACCGCATCGATCGTCGTTTTATATTTTGTAGCACTGAGTTTTCGATCATTGGACATATTTAAGTAAAGTGTTTCATTTAGAAATTCAATTAGTGGTAGATTTTTATCATTTGCAAAGTTAATATTGAAATCTCCACTTAAAATCATCGGTATATTATCATATTTTTCGCCAAATCATTTTTCGAGTATTTCAGAATTTTCTTTTGCATAAATCATCAACTTTTCGAATAAAAATTGTTGTATCTGTCTCATAGATTTTCCAGGCGAAATATAAACGGATATAAACGAAATATAAAAGTATAAGCATGCATATAATTGTTGCTCGGAGTGTCAATAGATGTGAAAACCAGATTGAAGCCGATAATTTTAATTCAAACGTTATGAAATTTCAAATTTTAATGCTAAAAGTTCTAAGTTTTCACTTCTAGCGGCAGTCTCTATTATAACTGCCAATTTTTTTTTTTTTTTTGCTTGATGTTGGCAATGAAGATATCATTGAAAAAAAATAATAAAGTAATTAATGACGAAGAAATATTTACGAAGATATTTTCACAAGTATTAATTAAGTGGTCCGATACCAATAACTCTTGTGTTGCCTCACAGATGTAAATTAAAATCAGTTAACCCAATAATTTTTAATGTTAATTTTTAAAATTTTCATAAAAATTTCTAGGACACTGGATATTGGAAAACATGTATTACAATCCTTTAAAAAATTACCAACTGGGATAAATGTAGATGTTTTTTAATTATATTGAAAAATTCGTTTGCCTATAGTTATATTTCTTCCCAATTATGCACAATATGTTTCAAAATTATTGCAAAATTTCAAGCATTTTGTAATTCATCTCTGCAAGTTTTACTACAACGACAATTCTCGTATAATAATTTTGATTTATAAAAATATTAAAAAATACTCTTTAAAGAAATTAATATGTCTAAATCTGATAAATACTTTAACGAAATAACATTTAGTTACTGTTTCTATGAAAACAATTTAACGAGAGAATATCTTTAAATAAACAAATCACTAAAAGGAATGGCATTTTAAAATTTAAATTCTCTCTACACAATTTTATCCTATGTTAAAATCTTTAAAAACTGTTCTCGAAAATATTTTTAAAATTTCAAACCGAATTTTACGATTTGAATCAAGCAATATGATGGAAACAAGGTCAAAAATGTGACTTGACTATTCAATTCGTATTTCTCTTGAGAATTCAACATATTTACTAGTCGTGACCTTAGGAATTTGCTTAACATGTTAAAAATATGCCCTCTTCATTGCACAACTGTACATTCTTGCGTGTTACTTTTTTGGTACGCGCAGTTCTTAAAATTGCGTTATTCTTTTCAATCTGGCCAATGAACGGTGCCATCTAATTTCAATCACCTGGCACGTGAATATATTCAAATCAATGTGAATGTTTGTCAGTTTCACGTGATCTTGTCTCGAGAATGTCTCGTGCATATTTTTTACTGAATCGATTCAAATTCAACCAATGGTGGTTTCTTTAAATCAGTTTTGTGTGAATTTTAATTCGTTCTGAGATGGAAATTCGAATTTATTTAATTTAGGCCTAACCTGAGACAGTTTCCTTTTTCGTACGCCGGAAATCAAAATGGATGTCTCTAATTTAAACAAAACTGGATTTTAGTTCAAGGAAATGAACTGAAGCCAATTGAAATGTTAATTTAATGTTGCCAGGTAAAGTTTTGTAATGAAGCTATTTGCCAAAAAAGTTTTTAATATTTATCGTGTCAGTAAATAAGAGGTCTTTGTGTTATTAAACTTCACTATAATTATTTATCCACAAAACTCCGCAGAGGTAACTTATTCGCAGACGATTATATTTCTTTTCACAAAAATTTTTTGTTTTTAAGTTAATCTGAGTATTTGCTCGAAATATGAAATTTTGGTTGTGGTAAGGTCGAATAAAAATATTTAACAGATTGTATAAACAAGTAATATAAAAAAAATTAAGTCAACTCCTACTCAGGTCAACAAAGAAAATTTTATTTTAGTTACTTTTTACTGAACAATTACAATTAATATAAATATGTACATACATATGACAGAATCACAATATTAAGTGGCAAAAAAAAAAAAAAAAACGATTTACCTTGCAATTTTTCATTTTCCTTTTCTGTGTATGGTGTTGGACTACTGTTTTTGTTTGTTACTATTTATTCATTAATTAAATTTCATTATTCCAATAAAATAGTAAAGTAAAAAGAAATCACATTCTCTGAAATTAGGCCATCCCAGATGGGATTGGAGCCCACGACCTTTGGATTAGAAGTCCATTGTGCTACACACAACGAGCAGTTTTCCTTCTTATATATGTTGTTGGACTATTATTTTTGTTATTATGTATTAATTAAATTTAATTAATGAACTAATATTTGAAAAAACTGCATTACCATCAAGTGTCATCCACAACAAGTTTAAAAAAATGTATTTGAACTTGAGTGGATGAATGAAAAGTATTTTATTAACGATTGAAAATTTGAACAAGATTTAAAAAATATGTATAGGGAAAGTGTGAACTAATAATAGGAATTGAATAAAGTAAAAGTTTATAATTATACTTCCGATTTTCGCGCGCGTATAAACTGAGTTAATTTAATTCTAGACATATTTCTAGAATTAAATTTTAGGCATCAGACTTGATTTCATGGTACATAATATTAAAAACGAATTACTCTAAAGTCCAGTTTGTTTCATCTTATGTTTATGATTACAATTCAAGAATTGTAGTTTATTTTAGTGAGTATTTACTGCTTACAGTTTCAGTAATTTAGTCCATGAATAATTACTTTAAAATATTACATAATTCCTACAACATAAAAACTAACGAATATCAAATATTGCTCTTTTTTAGAAACTTTTTTTTTGCATGAATGAACTCACAAAATACAATAAGTAAGAAAACTAATACATGCATTTGTATAAAAACTTTTCTAGAATTTTACATTTTGTGTACAAAAGCCGATTGAAATACTCTCCAGTGAATGAGTGTATATTGACGTCACATTTTGAATCAACGCGACAGTTATTGGTGATGGTCCTCGTAATTTCGAGCCTCGGTCATGTGACAAGGACGATACCCCTCAGCTGACACCCATTCTCCTAACTTCCACACCACGCATACGTGAAAATTTTAGACTCGGAAGTTCTAACGTGCATCAGCTCCTCTATACAGTGAATCTTCGCAGGCATCGGGACTCGAACTTATGATACACCATCTACGAGTTCGTGATCATATGATCACTAGGCATGGCGGCCACGAAAAACACTCGAGTGATTTAAAAGAAAACCATACCGAATTTTTGTTCTATTACATGAAAAATTCAGGCAATTTTGAATGTTAGTATATTTAATTTGAAAAAAAAACGAATGAGTTTAAATCAGCAAAGAAGCTTAATATTACTCCTGAATTCTGAATTAACTTAATATGATTCGTCTTTACGTTTCATAAAAGAAGAGCGCAGAAAATTTGAAAATGAGGAATATTTTTTCAAATTTTGTGCTATTTTAATCGTTGTTAAGACAAAATGTCATGTTTATACTCTCTGTTTGCATACACAAATCAACATTGCATCGAAAATAGTATTTTTGTTGTACACATGAAAATGCATTTTCTAGCCGAACAGTGAAAAATACCTTTTGTTTTTTCAACCTATTTTTTCAAGTTGCTGGATATCAACGATATTAATACATTTGTTTGTTTCTGATGTATATCTAGTTTTAAATTTATGTAACATATTCAGTGCATTTTTTTATGAATCAAAATAATTCGAATTAAAAAATCTAAGTATATTTTGGAAGGAATGTTGAGCAATGGTTAAATTCTAGTTGTTAAGAATTTTCAGTGGTTGTTGCTTTTTTTTGTTATTAGTTATTTGTTCGTTTCATCTTTTATAATCCTGGAAAAAATTATTAAGAAGTCGATTGATATATAAATATACAAAAAAAAAAAAAAAAAAAAAAATCCCAAAAGAGTGAATAGCATTCATAATTCAAATACTTGCGTGTGTTTCTGATTATATTACCTTATAAATTTTAACTATACTTTGTGCACAATAACATGGGCTCCAAACTAGCTCAGGAATTTCATTTTAAGAATATAGAAAATCAAATTTCTCATATTTTGCTGCCAGATTCCTATAAAAGCTGATTTTATTTTCCCAAATTAACTATAACAATTATTTAAATTTGAAAAAGTAGATCGATCCAAATTTCCTCCAATTATAATTTTTTAAATCAAATTATGTGCAAAATAGTAGATTAAAATATCTAAATCAGTACAAAATTTCTTTGTAGTGAATTCATTCATATTTAGCGAAAACCGTGTTGATTGAAATCTACCGAACACACAATGCAGCTTTATTGGAACATAACTTCAATCATTCTTCTAATCTTTAACGCTCTTTTATTAATCAGTGCATTATTCGATAAGCGCGGTTTGTTTCTTCGCGATCTCGATTCTTCAATCGGTATCGATCTCTCTTTTAAGTTGTTCCATTGTTGCTTCATTTTTTTATCGTCTGCTCATCAGGATCTACTGAATGAGGCCGCTTCTTCTCAAAAACAGAAGGACAAGATGTGTTTTCCCCAAATGGCCGTCAAGCGATGACAAACACTTGACGAAGAGGTCAAGTGGCGTGGGTTGATGCACACAGGTGGACGCGCGCCATTTTCGACTTAAAAGGGAATTTTCGTTCTCGTTTTTCCCTAGAAACCTTCGAAGAAATGGGATTTTCGTCAGATCCAGATTTCTTCATTTGTTTTTCATAAGCCCCAATTGAAAAAAAGGAATTACTTGATTTGCAGTGGCAAATAAGATTTGAAAAGTTTTGTTTACGAAAAGATAATCCACTTATTTGATTGATTAAAGTCAATGATATTTCCTTTTTCGTGTTGTGTGTGGTCTTAAATCAATAAACAAAATCAAGGTAAAAGACCTGAAAAGGTGAATTGTTTATATACAGCAGCAATATATATAGCTTGAAATAAATTTGTAAAACTTTTAAAAATTCTTTAAAATAAATATTTTATTTCAAACATAAAATGGTGATTCTAAAAGTTAAATTATAATTATTATAATTCTTTTTTAAATTCTGAGTGCTTATCTGACATCAGCAGATGTGCTTGATAGCCTTGAAATTTTAAAGAACTTCCTCAAAATCGTTTGTAGATAAATCGAAATCCATTTTGTCTTCCTACTTCAAGTTTATTATACAGTAAACAAAAAAGTTATGATTATCAGAAAGCGAATTTTATAGGCAGGTTTGAGATAGAAAAAAAATATTTTATTTGTTTCATGTTCGTTTGCTATTCATATTGAAGGTTATGTGATAGTTGAGAAAAGAATCTAATGGGTACTCTTGAAGTTGAGGATTTCAAAAGTCAATAATAATAAAAAATATGTCTCGATATTGATTTGAAACCTCTTTAAAATATATTCAGGATGAAAAATAGACCATTCAAAAAATTAAAGTTAATTAAATGAGTTAAAAATTTTAAGAAAATATTTTTGATTGAAATAGATATTCCAAAACAATGCAATAAAATAGATAACTTTAATAACCAAGAGAGAAATAAACTAATTTGCTATGATTAAAAAATATTTTTAATATTTTTTACCGAATAGAATATTATTTGTACATTTGATGTTTTCTACAAATCAAATATAATCTTGATAAATTTAATAAGTTAATGTTTTTTTTTTAAATTATATTTAAAAATGGCATTAAAATAAGTACATGCATATTATTCTTTTCTCTAACAATGTTTAATACAATACGCTACGATTATATATTTTAATAATTGCCTCTAATCATAGTCTCAATTTCTAGCAAGTAAATGACTCATTTTTTAGAAAAATCAAAATTTAAACTAAGAAAGAAGAAAAAAAGAAAAGAAAATTTAAGACTAAGAATATTTTTAAAAGATGCATAATTCATAAGAGCATATATAAGTTTTGAAATAGAGTTTGAAAAAAGCTTAGTAAAAAGATTGATTTGTGTGTGTGTGTGTGTGTGTGGTGTGGTGTGTGGTGTGGTGTGGGGGGGGGTGTGTGGTGTGTGTGAACTAGCCTTAAAATGTACTCTTTCTTTTTATAAATGCTAATAATGCCATCAAAAAAGACAATTTATCTTAATTTTTTCCACATTTTGAAAAAAAATTACATAATTTAAAATTCAAAGGAGAATTTAAGAAACATGACTATGATTTGAGAACATTATTTACAACGGTACCACAAAAACCCAGAATCACTTTGAAATATTACCATGCTGAAAATGAATTATGAAAATAATTTTCAGTTGTAGAATATTAAAATAAGTCCGAAGAATCATTTTATACTTCTAAAAAGTATTAAAAACGACAATTTTTATAAAAAAAATTGAACTGATCTACCTGAAGACTTAAAAAAAATAATTTCGATCTAAATCTTTTTTTGATATGAAGTCCTTTAAAATTGATGGAAACATGAATTAAAATCTGATCTGTCTTGAAACCATATCAGAAAAATTTTAAGAAAATGTTTCAATTGTTTGCATATATAACCTCCATTCTGAATATATATATATATATAAATGGTTTACAATTGTGGAGATAGAAAAGTTTCGGGAACTTTTCATATTTCTTTAACAATACTTCCAGATACCAAAGAATAACACATATTTCTTTTAATGCTTTCAGTTTTTAAAGAAACATCAGCAAATTTTTCAAAACATTGAAATCAAAGAAATGAAAGGACTTAATTAATTCATCTCTTTTTATTTTTATTCCAAAAATTTTCTTGTCTTTCAGAGCAGAATTTTGAAAAAATTTTAAACATATATTATTCGTTTTTCAAAATACAGCTTTGTATTCAATTTGAGGTCTCAATATCGACTTGTTGAAACTTGCAACTCAATGTAACGCACAAGCTTGTATTTCTATATTTTGTGAAAATTTCGAATAATTAATAAACGTTCTTTTGCCTGAGATCTTTAAAAAAGAACCCCTGTTTAAAAATATAAAAATTCCAGAGTTAAGGGTTTGTAAACTATTGCAATCTGCAAGGGATTGAATTGGCTTTTACCTTTTATGTCCATACTACAATTTGACATAGCATATACTCTTTCATCAGGGATATTCCACCTGTCTTGTGCCAGATTATTTCAGTGCCAGGCCGACCCACCCATCAGTTTTTGACCAACCCACGGAAGAAAATGACCCTAAATCTTATTTCCTAGTTTAAAGAGCCGAACATCCGAAAACATTTTGCTTACAAAACTATATTTCCACCTCTTCGTATTTTTTTTGTCTTACAGTTTCCTCCCCAGGTATTGCACACTGAAAAAAAAGTAATAATAAAGGTCGAATTTCAGTTGTGTGACTCAGCTTGCGTGGAACAGTTACAGACACAACTACATAACATTGTCATTTCCACCTACAAGGTGTTTTCTAATTAGGACAAGATATGGCGAATTCGAAAGTGTCTCTTTGTACGGGAAAAGATTCTAAAAAAGATAGGCTAGTAAGGGTCATCGCCGTAGGCTTCAGAATAAAAAAGAAATTTTAGTTTGGGTGAAACAGACGTTGGCGAATGGAACAAATATTTGATCTTCTCCCATTCAACCATTTGCGATAACAGAAAGAAGTAAACTTAATGGGGAATTTTGTTTTCTTCAACAAGTTCTAGGTTGGAAATTTTGCATTTGAAAATGACCAAAACACTCGTTTAGAGAGGAAAAATTGCAAAATCTTTACTTAGTCTGAGTAATGTGTAGTAAAATTTCACAATTCTTAGTCTGGAGATATTTGAATACAAACACAGAAAGTGCGAGTTCTTGCTTTAAAAGAACAAAATAGATTGACTCGTACTGTGTCTGGCGAAATTTAAATCAACAGCATTAATAGATGTATAATTCTCAAGGTTAAAATGTTCCGCAGACTATTGAAATATCAGATCCAAAAACAAATTTATTAAACATCTGGAAGTATTCTGTGAAAATACATCTATTTTTAAAAATGGAGACGAGACTGTTTTATTACCATTCTGTTGATTCAAGGTCTTAAAAAAAATGAAGGTTTCTGTCTCATAAAAGGAAGGTTGGAAGATTCCCAAAATTAGTTTAAACTATAAAGCAATGTTGAAAAATTTAAATAATTTCTTTTGTTACCAAATACAAGTTTCCCTTTCTTTAGTTTTAGTATATTGTTTTTAAAACGGAGTGTAAAGAAAGAATTGAAAAAAAATCTGTCAATGAGCTGAATTCGTGACGGTCACATGATAAATATAATCACGTGTTCTCCATCAAAGTTTTAACTGACATTAGACTTGTTATTTGTTAGATTGATAATTGGATAAAGATTACAAATATTAAGATTCTTCATAAAGTGTTTCAAAATTTGAAAATAAATACTTTTATTATTTATGTACTTTTAAATCAAGAGCATTTTGCTTACCGATGTGCTTTATAATTGTTGATAAATATATACTTTTTAAAAGAATCTGCAAAAAGCAAAGGTTGGCAACAGTGGATCTCATACGCTGTTTGGCTGGAAAAACGTGAAAGCATAAATCATGTGACTATGACATCACATAAATTTATGAACTGATTGGTTGGAAACGCTTGTAGTTATCATGTGATTATGATGCCATATGAATGTATCCCATTACAATTAACAAAAAAAATAATAATAAATGAAGAGAGTCTAAGAAAAATTTGAACATTTATGAAATAAAATTCAACAGGCATCATTTAAATATATAGAAAAAGATACTAATGGAAAATATAGGAAGTCTTTATGCTACTCTTATAAAATACTTAGATTGATAAACATTTTGAGAATTCTTTCCTTTTTTAAAAAAATTAAATGGTAGCTGCAATTGGTATACATGTATATATATATGAAAAAAATCGTGAAAGATATCGTTTAATAATCGTATTACATTGTGACTTGTTTAAATACAACTTTATTGGATTGTTTCTTTACCAATTAAAAACATCAATTCACAGAGCTGAAAAGCTTTTTCCTGTAAATTTCTATAATTCTTTCTTTGGAAAAAATCATTAGAAATATATGATATGAAATTTTATCGCGTATGTGATTAACCAAAATAGATTTGTTTCATAAGAATAGTGTTCCTTCTTTGGAAATCTTCACTATCATAGTAATCTATAAATTGGCAGTTTCCCTATACATATCTCCGATGCGGCAATTTCCTGTGATGAAATAAAAAAAATATTCTAAATTTATCGTTTGCATCATGTGGCATTGTTGATGTTTATTCGAAACGTTCAGATGCAGCGGAAAATGGTTATGAATTCCGCTGTCTGCAATGAAATAAAATTTTAAAAAGAAAAGTCTTTCAAATTAAAAATAGAATGTAAATCTCAAGGATGAGATAAAATAAAAGAATACTCATAAATTTTTTTTTACTTATTTTATAGCAAAAAATAATAATTTAATATGTATGTGGTCTTGTTTTTGCTTTTGTTTGTTTGAACTTTTTTTTTGTTCGTATGCAAATTTAGCATTGAATTAAAAGGTCGATGTGCAGTCAATTTCTTTGCATCGAATTGATTGCATCGATTTCACGATTTTCTTAAATATCGAAATAAAATTCGAGGGCTTTAGTTCAAAAATAATTATTGATAAACTCTTTTAACATGAGTTATGTAGGCAAATTCACCCACACGCACAATATATTAAAATATTACTATTTGAATTACTAACAACAAATTATCATTTGAAAATTATTTCTGGAATGGCAGATATGCCACATTATATGAATTTTTAAAATGTTTAAATATTTTATAATTAATTATATTATAAGTGTAAGGAAAATATAAAATTTTAACTAGATTATAATTTGGTGTATATTATTAAAAACTGAATCTCTCTATTTTCATGTAAATTAAGCTAAAGAAGTAAATTTTAAACTTTTCTTGGAAGAACTCTGAAGTAGTAACTATAAAATAAGTGTAGTGTTTTTGTCTTTTTTCATTGCTATTTTTCAATCTCTAAGGATAATAATGTAAAAATAGTGCTTTTCATTTTACTTCATTTACCAAATTCGCTTTGCATCCCTAAAATATGAGCCATATTCGTAACATACCTTAGTATTAAGAGCTTTTTAATACATAATATGTAGATGTCAAATCGTGGTAGTTGAAAAGGATTTACTTTACCGATGATCATATGGAATTATTGATATTGTTATAATTGCCTCATCAATGGATAAGGCAGTCTTTTGTTGAATGGTAAACCAGTTTATTGTACATTTGACACACAGACAAATACAAATATAGACGACACAAAGCACAAATAAGACACACGCTCGAACGACAAGAAGACAAGAAGTGGCTGGGTGGATTCTCTAGAGTCTCGGTTTTTATATGACTTCCGTGGACGGAGCTTGTGATTAGTGAAAAGATATCGTACGATTATTCTTATGTAAGCATATTTTTAAAATGCAGAGCTGATAATTTTTAAGAAATAAAGTTACGGTTATTCCCGTTAGGCGGGTAGCTAATAATTAATTATTTACGTGAGAGTCCTGAAGGGTCAGGACCAGTACAAATTGAAATTTTGTTTAAGATAAAGTTAAAGGGAATTATTACATGTACATATATAATATAGTGGATACTTAATATTTTTTTTAATTTTATTTTATTTTAATTATTTTTGGCTAAGGTATGTGGATAAATATTTTAAAACTTATCATTTGGCATTGGTGAGTAATTTGTAGTGTTTTTAATATTATTCTTATGTTTATAATCTTTACTATTTATAGAATGTCTTATTATCTTGTACTGTTTTCTCATCTTTGTTGCTCAGGAATGTAAGCTGAAATAGAGGAAGTTGGCTGGTCTGAAAACTATATGTTTAACTCTATAATCTTAGTTCCTAAAGCTTAAGGATTTAATGTTGTACTATTGTGGCTGTCTTTTTTATGACCTGTACTGTTTGTACTGTATATATATTACTGACCTTTACTGTTGTCTTTCTATTTATTGCTTTGCTTTATTAGTTTTATGGCAATTTAGTACATGATTATTGATTATATACATTGTGAACTAAAAGTGTATCAATAATTTCAGTTCGTTTCAATAATGAATACAATATTCTTTCAATCAAATTCTAATTTTATAAGTTAACATTACTTTTTCAAAGAAATGGAATTAATCTCTTAATCTGTTTCTTTAAAAATACTTTGTTGTTTTTCCAAAAACATTTATTTGAAGAGCATTACTGAAAATATATTTGTACAAGACTGGATTCAATAACAAACTTTATCAAATCCTTGAAATTAGAATTCATTCACGGTCATTGAAAATTCAATTGGATAGGAAATGCTTCCTTTTAGATGGAAATGATGTGCTGTTTGTGATTAAAAAAGGATACGATAAGCGGCACTTCCACTTCTCTTTCACTGACTACGTAGTTACAAAATTTTCTTTATTCCTTAAATAATAATAAATTATTGCTATTCTAAACGTATCCATCAACAGTACAATTAAGAAAGAACAGAAAAAAATTATGTTTAAAAGTTTCTAAGTGAAAAATAAATTTACTAAATTTTTGTCAAAACGTAGGAGTATTTAAAATACGAAGAGCTCTCGAGAGCTACAAAATAACTTCAAAATAAAGTTTGATATAAAACAAAAATTTACATCTAATTCGATAAGAAAAATCACAATACCTGATTTAACGAGGGCTGTTTTTTTTAAGTAAGGTCCGTTTGTTTTTTAAAAAATAACAACAATATTTTGTTTCAAAAAACCTTTATTTTAGGATTGTAGGTACTTTTGCCTATTTTTCTACATAGTTGTCGAGTTTATTGATGCACTTGTCATACCTTAGAAAGAACGGTCGCATTCACTTTTTAACGGCGTGGCATGCTGCCAAAAGGTGTTTTGATCCTCCACGATAACGCAAGATCTCACACTTCTCGAATGACTCGGGTCGTAATCGAATCTTTTGGCAGGGAGGATTTGGACCATGCATCATACAGCCCCGACCCTGCTTCTCGAACGATTTCCACCTTTTCCGGTACCTCAAACACAGTCTTGGCAGGAAGTGCTTCAGTGACAACGAAGAAGTGAACGCGACAGTGAACTCTTGGCTGTCCGACCAGGCGGCAGATTTCTTTGAAGAGGATTTTCAAAACTTCTAACGTTTGTAGGATATCCCATGCAACTATTTCTTTTTGTAAAAGGTTAGATCATATCTCCTTTTGCAGAGGACGGTAATTTTAGTCAAAAACAGCATTCCACAGCAACGCCATCTAGCGTGCTTATTAAAACGCTGACCCGATTAAATTTCTTCAGAAACTGTTCTCGTGGCGTATATCGTAGCTCATAGCACCCGCCACACTCTAGACTGTAACTGCAGCACGGCTGCAGTTGCGTCAATGCGAAGGAGGGTGTCCACCTCGCAGAAAACCGCCGGTTGCCTTTTTCGTACTTTTTACTGGTGCCCATTGTGGAGAGGATAGCACGGCCGATTCATAATGCGTAGCTCTGGGTTCGAATCCAGGGAAATCGATTTTCCAAGCTCCTACACCCCAGCAAGACATTTCAACTTTATCATGACTATTATAGAACTTTTTCAAGCCAGATTCGGGTCTGAGGGTTCCCAGAAACCCATGCACCCGAAAATATATCCGTAGAATTTCGTCAGAGGCCCACTAACACTCGACAACAAAGCAGCGTCTTAGCGCATCCGTGCTTGTTTCGCCGACATTAGGCGGTAAGTCACCAGCACATCCCATAATGAGTTTTATTTAATCTCTAACGTCCTCCCAGAAGGGACTATCTATCCTTCCTATATATTTAAATGTCTACATGTTCTAATTTCTATTTTGTAAATATTCCCCCTGTAAATACTCTCCTATAACTCGTAATAAATTGTTTAGTTTCTTTACATTATGTTGTATATTCTATTTTTCAAAGTTAAGACATACATCATAAAAACCCCGCTATCTCAAGAATCTAACTTTTTTGGAAGATTTCGGTTAGATTCCCACACGTATATGACAAGTGCATTAATAAACTCGGCAACTATGTAGAAAAATAGGCAAAAGTATGTACAATCCTAAAATAAAGGTTTTTTGAAACAAAATATTGTTGTTATTATTTAAAAAACAAACGGACCTTACTTAAAAAAAACAGCCCTCGTATTTTGATTTACGTCGTACTCTGTGAAGCAACACGGAGGCTATTGGCGACGGACCTCGCGATTTTGAACCACGACTGAGTGAAGAGGATGACACCTGAGTTTCCCTCATCTCCAAACATCCCCGCCACGCCAACTGGAGGTCTTTGAGCTTCTACAGAACGTGAGAGTTAGAAAATTAAATAATTGATTTATTTACATCACAGCTATTAATTACAGTATATAAGTTCACATTGAAGTTATTCAAAACATTGATTATTTTATTAGTTCAGAATATGTTATTTGTGAGGGAGGAGACAACACGGCCGTTCTCTTTGATGTTTTCTAACGGACTTCCCTCCTCTCCATGATCTTGGGAAGGGGTCGTTTTCTTTCTGACACCTGGAATTACACTCGGAGTCTCCGGCTCAAGGTCATAGGTTGCTGGGGGTGATGTTAGAAGACAAGACCCGCAATATTTAGTATATATATAAAAACGGTGTTATCCTATCTACAAAACGAAGTCAATTTTTCAGCTGTGTGACGCGAAAACGTGACAGAAGAGAAAATTTATTTATGTGTCTTGTATGACGCAATATATAAGAAAAAAATTTTAAATATCCCAGAAAGAGAAAAATTATTCTCAAAGAATGAATAAAGGAACTTTATAATGAATGAAGCGTCTTAATATTAGTAAATCTCATCATATAGCATTTTCAAGCGAATACTTCACTTTGCAAACAAACTTTTTACTTAACTATATATTACGTTTCTTTTTTTCTGTTTAAAGTTCAAGCAGTGCGTACCAACAGTACACCTCAAGAAAGTAGTAAAATGTAATGACATTTACGTTATAGGTAATAACTTCTTTTATCATCATCGAGATTGGTCAAGAAAAAACAAAATCACTTTCCTTTAGTTTACTCAGGTGGATCTTTTCAAAACAATTTCTGTCAGATTCATGTCTGTTCTTTTTCACTGCAGAAAAACCGCAGAGTGTGTGCTTCTTTTTTTTTTTTGTCGTTTTTGCCTTCAATCAACACAAATGTTTTTTTTTCCTAGCGATTTTCTGGAAAACTGATTATTCTTATCGAAAATGACTAATTTGACATTTTGAAGAAAATGTGACTTTTCTGAGTTACTTTCAATATCTGTAGGTATTAATATTTTTCTTCTCTCTCTCATTCTCTCTTGATTGTGGTTCCTCCTTTGTTAAAAGTTAGATTGCAGGCAGGAAATTCTAGCCAGTCACTAACAAAGGCAATTAATATCCTAACTGCTAAGGAACAACTTTCAGTAACAGCAATGCATTGAAGAAATTATTATTCAATGCAGTCAAAATTAGGATATTAACTGTCTCTGTTAGTAATTAATTAGAATTTCCTACCAGTTATTCTTTTGTTAGGTATTTTAAACAACTTTTAATTATTTCATTTTGCAATAATCTTATTGCTATATTCACTAATTCCAAATTTCTTCCCTTCTTAGAGATATTGGTATTTAACATACGAGTAAAAGGAGAAATTTTCACATGCTATAAAAGCAGAGGTTCCCAAACTTATTCATACAAGGTTACTTATTATCTACACCATCTTACCATCTACATCTTATTCATACAAGGTTACACTTATTATCTACACCATCAACTGAATATGCCCTCTATCCATCACTTTTAATATTACTATACAATATTTAAAGTGTACAGTACCAGTGGGGTAACGGAGAATATTAAGAGTCCTCCTGCAAAATCGGATTTTGCGTTTAACATTTAATAAATTTGTCAAATACGTCAGTCAGACTTTGGGCCCCTTAGAATTCTGCCTCCCCCCGCGATGCGGGGATGTGTACGTTACGCCACTGTACAATACATCATCAAAGAGAGAGTTGTAGAGTTTTTTATATCTTTTAGAAATGCTCATTTTTCAAAGCAGAAATTCTATTTTTTGAATTAAAAATTCATTCAGCATTAAGCCGGTGCATCTCAAACTTTCGATACATGCGACCCAATATTTAATCATAATTTCCATCGCTCCCCCTCCACATAATTATAATGTACTGAATTCAAAAATACTATTCTTTGACGCTAAATCTGTAATACGACTTCAACCTCTAAACTGCCACCGGCGTTTTTAACGTCTTGTTCAGTCGAAACGTTAATTGCTCCGGACGTATATACACGTATTTTCGAAGTATGGTCTTTTCTCTGTTTTGCTATCCATAAAATTATTCCGAAGGCTTTGGAATGCAACAAAAGGACCTTGATCGTGTTCCCGAAGGATTTACTTATTTCAGAGAATTTGACTATTTATTACTTTTTTTTCCTTCTAATACATCACATATGGGTGCCTACGTGGAAAACGGTGGCGAATCGCGTAACTTTTAATCGGCAGTTAAGGGATTATTTATAAACCGCACAAATTATCAAAATAAATGTTAATTTTTGCATATAATTTTATGTATGACAAGCCCATGGGGTCACTTGTAATTATTAAACTTGTTCTTAACTTAGTATTGTTAAATTAATTATAAATGTATCAGTACTGCACAATGCATTTTATAAATGTATTATATCGGTATAAATGTGTATTCAGTAAATTAATAATTTTTTTAAATGATCTCTTGTTTTCGACTTTTCAATATGCTTTCGCCCCCTTCGTAGAGTTATCACGCCCCCCCCCGGGGGGGGTGCGCCCCACAGTTTGAGAAACGCTGCACTAAACGATGGAAGACAGAATACAAGACACATTCTTTGCAAAAAGAAAGTTTGTAGAGAAGGGGTGAGGTATATGCAGTATTTATCTTCTGTTGATTCAGGGATCTGGGTTTGGGGGTTCAAATCCCTCCCATAAACTAACAGATTTTTAATTTTTACCATAGAGATTCTCAGTCTACGTGTTTTTTCTAATATTAATCCCCCTTGAGAACCTTAAGAATGGTCTGTGTACGCTACTAGGTTGCAGCATCAAAAGGTAGAACTCTGACTTAGCTCCTTTTCCTATTGATTTTAGCTCAAAGGGCGATAATATCTTCACCATTTGTGTCAAGTATCATATTCAAAAAGCTTCAGCTAAACACATTTAATGTTGTGTGGATTTTTCTAGAAAAGACATCTCTCTGAGCAGGGGCAACAAGGCCGAATTGAAGTGCGGGATGATAACTTAATAAAAGGAACTAAGGATTGTTGCTCTTCGTTAACAATTCTATGTCTCACTAGCTTTTGTGTGTTTCGCCTCATTCTCGTCATACAGTGGACATTTAAATTGAAAATGTTGTTCAAATTTAAATTAATAAATGTTCGTTTACAATAAACTGTTTAGTTATTCAATGGCCCGCCATTCTTGTAACGTATAACCAGAACAACATCTATTCCGTTCTTCTCGTGTTCGACTTTTCAAGAGCCAACAGTTGTAGTAGAGTTATAGATCTTGTCTGACTTCGTCAGTCCACGGAGGATTCGGAACAGAAAATAGCAGAAATTCGGTTGATTAACAAATAAATCGATTGTTTTTTACACTATAACTCTAGATTCAATGATTTTTGCCTTACATACGGTATGCATCAATCGGGCACTCGCAATACTACAAATGCAGAAGGGGGGGGGTAGCCTAGTAGTCATGGTCATGGACTCGTGGCCGACGTGCCATGAGTTCCTGCCTTTGTGCCACGAAAGAAATGCCGTATAAAGGGGTTAATACACGTTAAATCTCTCTTGGCTCAAAGTCCTCACGTTGCTGAGGTGTGCTTACTCAGTTGTCACTTGACTGAGGCTCAAAATTACGAGGTTCATCACCAATAGCCCTCATATTGCTTCGAAGTACGACATAAATAAAACTTACTCACCCTAAAGGGGGAGGGGCATAGAAAGTCAAAGCGAACAATTATTAATATCAAGTTTAATAAAACAGCTAATATCGCGTAAGAAATTGGAGTTCAGATTGAGTTAAACGTTTTTCATAACGGTTTTGTATAAAACCTTTAATGTGTATACATTAAAGGTTTTTTTTATAAAGGCTTTGAAATAGATTTTCTAGGTCAAAAATATTTATTTCCATTATATTTGCTGAAACAATATTTGAATATAATTTTTAGAAAATTGATTGAAGAATAAAAAAATTTGAACCTTTAGTACAATAGGCATTCATTACAATAGGTTCATTTTCATAAATTTTTCTATTTCATACTGTATTTCATAATTAGAATTTATCGTTATGCATGGCAACATCACGATGTCCTTGATAAGACATTTACATTCAAAAAGGGAACGAAACCTTCGCGAGCAGATCCTGCCAAATTTTTTACCACAACAGAAACGTACTTCGAAAACCCGTGTAAAAACATACGATTTGTAACAGAAAAAAGAGAAATAGTTCGGCATTATCATGAAACGGTGTAAAATAAAATGAATAATTTTATTTAATTCAAAAGCACATGTCAAAAATTTATTAAAAATAAGAATTGTATGTTTTCAGATATGTTTATAAACATTTATTTTTTTGAAAAAGGAGACTGAATTTAAAATACTATTTGAAAAATAGTTATTAATTGTTCGTCACTAATTGTTGATAAATAAATGTTAAAAAACGATTTCTCACATTTTTAATCTCGTTTAAGCCCTGAAAAAATAAACGGAGAATAAATTGATAAATTTTAATTTATGTCTTTTGCATAATAATCTGTGATCTTAAATGGTGTTCTTTTAATCAGTCGTGTTCAAAAGGAAATATAGCAAAGGAAATATAGACCGTGTTATTCGAAACCGTGTGAAAAATAATTGGGTATATATCTCAAGTACAAAGGACAGTAAAAAAAAAGACACAAAGTGTTTCAAAACTCTTTATCAAAAGAAAAAGAGAAAAAAAAATCACAAGTTAAACCCTCTTTTGATATATTTGTAAACAAAACACGATAGTTATAAATAAAGTATTGTTTGTTTATATTCTGACGTTCCTCATTAAAAAAAAAACTTTAAAAACACTTTTTACTCTCTCTTGTTTTCATTATTCCCTTACTTTTTTACATTTTCGGAAACTAATTACGAATGAAAGTCGAGGAGAGTGTCAGCATTACGAGTTAAAATGTGGTATGAATTTATTATCACCAAACGATTTTTTCATTGAATTATTCTCGCGACCGAAAAGATATCTCTCAATTAAAACAGTAAAAAAATCCCTTTAATATCTGATGTATGGGTACTTTTGTCTACATTAGTAAAATCTAAATGTGATATCTGTATCTGAGAGTTTTTTCACGCTCTTTTTCTATTTTGGGGATCTTTAACATTCCAAAAAGTAGTTTTAAAGATCAAAACCAATCTTTACTTTTTTTGTTATATTTCCTTTAAAAAAGGAGAAAACTTAGACTCTTGAAATTTAGAAACTTTTGAATAAAATTATAGACATTAATATTTGACTGAAGTTGAAACATTCGAACTAATTATTTTTTCGTTTTCATAAATCTTTTTCATTGTTTCGCTATGTACGGCTTCAAAAGATTATTTTGGAACACTGTATTGGGTGAAAAGGGTATAATCCACTCGCGGCAATTTTTAAATTTTTCATTATCTATGTAAAGTATTTAGAAGACTATTAACCCGAGGTTTGCAAGGTTTCTTTGTTAATACTCTTTTTTGATGAATCAGCGAAGTGTATTTTTAGAAGCCATTCTCAATCTTATGCTGTGCAATAGGATGAATATCGCTTACGACTAAAATAGTAAGTATCAAAAATTTCGAAAGGACAAAATAAACTAACCAAAACTATCGATTCAATGTTTTTGTTTCATTTATTTATTGTTCAGCATGCTTGATTATTTGATTTAAAACTAGAGGAAAAAGTAGCAATTATTATAGATTACTATTTTATCCCTTCCAAATGAGAAAAAAAATTGTTATACTTGCAAAAATAAAAGAAATGAAATAAGATGCTGACTGATTTTCTGTTTTTCGAAGCATGATCAAAGAAGACGAGGACAAGTGAATCCACTTCTTTGGATTTCCATATAATGTCAGTTAAATAAATGTGTATACGTAGCAACCCACCCCAATTTTTTAATTTGTTCATCTTAAAAATTAGTTAGATTTTTTTGGAAATGAAAAAGTATTTATTAAATAAACTAATTTGGTCTTTGAGATTCTGAAGTTAAAAAACTAAAATTCTCCCCAAAACTCCATAAATTTAGTTATTCTCAACAACGATTCTTTATCTTGTGCTAGATTCGAACTGCTTTCGCAATAGACAAAAGCTTCAGCATAGAACAAAAGAAAAAAAATCGAAAATCACCGTTTAGAATAATATTCCAGATAATTTTATGGATATTTTAGATAACATATTTTATGGATGTCAAGATGTTAGCCAAGATAGAGATGTGTTGAGAAAGTTCGAGAATCACTGCTTTAAACAAGGAGGAAACAATTCAATTGCTTCTTTTAGTATTTCGGATCCAGCTCAATATTTTTATTTCCATTTTAATCTTAACTCTCGTTTGAATGATTTTTAGAATCCTATTACTTATTTTCTTAAATTGTTATCCTGCAGAAAAGTCATACTTTAAAGTTTTCGTGCTTCCAACATATTGAAGGTGACTGTAGTAAATTAAATGTAGAGCACCAAGACTGTGTTCTCTTAATCTTATAAAATAGAATATTAACTTGGAACATTTTTTCAGATTGAAAACAAGTCACCTGCTCTGATATTAAATTTGAATTTTACTATCCTATATAAAACGTCCTATTTCACTATTTGTTTCTACTTGAATCAAACCTTATTTTTCTGCAGAAATTGTATTCCATGCTTTTTCTCCAAACAGTGATGTATTAAGGCATGAGCTAACTGGATCCAGGTCCAGACTCAGCTTCAAGGGGAACCATTTTGCTGTCGACTCGGTGTCATGAGATCATAATCGGAAAATGTAATTCCCAGACATATCCTCCGAAAAATTGTGAATTGCGAACTGGTAACAATGGTAAGATTGCGTTATTATGTCATGCCCTTCGTCCATGTCTTGACCTAGGCCTACCTCTATACATCATCGTTAGTCATTTCGTCAAAAGGCAGAAATCGGTCAAATCGATTTGTGCATAGATTTAGGAAGTTATTTGTTGCAGTTACCATTTATACGAGTATTTGACAACGTATGCTATATACCAGAGGTCGGCCACCTATGGCACGCGTGCCTCATGTGGCACGTGTTATACAATACTCAGTGGCACTCTGCACTAACCGACAAATGGAAGTTGATAAATTTGCAGTGGACCTTATTTGACAAACATCTCCAGAATTATGGACATTTACAGAGTTACGAAAAAATCTGAAAGATAACTCTTAAGATAAATGTACAGCTATTTTGTAAGTTATTAAATGACATTGATGGAGAGATTTAATTGTTTGAAGAGAGAAAATTGCATGTACTCTCTCTGCTTTTGATTCTACACATCTAAGTAAAAACTCTTTCTTAATATGAAAAATGTTTCGAGACGGCAAAGAAATTGCTTTACAACTTATTACTTAGAATCGTGTTGAACTGAAAGTCACAAATTACACACAATGCGATATAAAAGTAGATTGGTGCAAGCATAGGTTCGCGCAATAAAATTTTTTTATATATCTTTTTACTTAACTATAATGAAGGGAAGTACTTATATTTTATGTTGTCTATTTCTTATTTTAATAAATATGTTTAAAAGTGCCTAACATATGTACAACTTTATTTGATGAAATAGTTGCATTTTATGCTGTTTATTTTTTTGTAAAGAAATATCTTTAAATGATGCAAAATTAATATATAATAAAACTGTAAATATCTATATTACTGACCTCTATTTTCTAACTCTTCATGCATTGTCGCGGGAATCGAATTGTTTTAATAATGTCCTACTGTATGGCACGCCACAGCTAAAAGATTACCGACCTCTGCTATATACTGTCTGCTTAAAAAAGGGTTACAGGTGGGGCCTACTATTACACAGGGGACTAGAACCTTAAAAAATCTTAAGACGTCACTGACTGCAACATTCAAATGCGAAACCATATTCACTTTTATTGCTGAAGTTAAATATAATGTCTTTATAATATATACATCTATAGTCGAAAACAATATAATTAATGCAAGATCAACAAAAATGTTTTTTTCCTATGGAAAAAAACTAAAATTATTACTAACAACATAATTGTAATTTAGTCAATTAACTAAATTTGGTCTTGCAATAATTTCTTATGCTACGAAGTAAACATCTTGTGCACATAAAAATATTTTTCTTACATCAAACAAAAACATAAAAAATTCAAGGATAAATGTCTTCGAACCCATAAAATCGCTGCATTAGAACAATTTAAAATTTTTTATTGCGAAATGGTTCATTTTAGTTCCTTTCCTTTTATTTGATGTTTGTGATGATTATTGGTATTTTTCCTCCTAAAACTTGTTATTGTGATGAGTAACTCGATAAGGTTTGTGTGGTTTTTTGTGGGCTAATGCATACATATATGAAACGATTTGGTTTTCAAATTAAATTATAATAAAATTATTGATGGATTAAAACAAGCACATCTTAAAAATTAAATATTTTTAACTGATCTACTGAACCACCATTATCGTAATTTGAATGTAAACAAGAATCCACATATTATTTGAAAGTATGATCAGAAAACACACATATATTATATACTCTTTTAGAACATTTTCCATTTTCATCTCGTAATCTTCAAACCAATTCTTCCTTGGGAAGAAAACAAACGATATATTTACATAATTTATAATTATTGTAATTTTTTTAAATTTAATCTTTACTGTGTGTGATGACATAATCGAAATTTATATGTAAATTCTTATTGTTTGAAAAAACATGATCAGAAAACACTCGTAGATAAATATTTACTTTTAGAACATTTTTAAAAACCACCATTTTTGTAAATCTTCAAACGAATTCTTTCAAATCTTCAAACCAAGAATGCAAACGATATGTTTTAGTAATTTGCCATTACTTTGCATTTTTAAATTTAATTATTCTTTCGCTTTTATTGCATAATTCTTGTATTGACATTAAATTGGAAGAAATGATCGAATGTATTTTGTCTTCTGAATTTCCACAAGCTAATTAGATTTTTGAACAGTTTTTTCTTACGACCATTCGATTTTGAAATATTTCCCAATCATTTTAGATGATAACATATCAGTTTGACAATTCTGAAACTTGCCTTTGAAACACTGTCTTCACACGTGGTGAAATTTATTTTCGCTACAAAAAGTCTTAACGAGAAAAAAAAATGTCATACTCGAATGCATATATTTTATTTTTACGTGGGGAAACCCCACAAAATTCAATTCTGAAAGACAATGAACGTATTTTCACACAGACAAAAATAAAAAGCGAAAAGTGCAAAATCACTTTCTATAATAATTGTAGAACAAAGGAGAGGGGAGGGGGAGAGAACTTTATTTTCAAGGAAAATTTGTTTTCAGAACATCGGAAGTTATTTCACCCAAAATCTTCGGAAACATACGGAAAAAGGAAGAATATTACCATTTTTTTTTCAGAAAATATGTTATGCTCGTGTCTGTTTAAATTTCCTGTGTTTGAAGAGATAGGTAATCTTCGTAACGGAAATAAATACAGCGTGGAAAAACGTTTTTCCTCCGAATATTCTGCGAAAAAACCAATGCTCTGTCGTTTCATGCCTATTCTAGAATTTTAGATTATTGGAATATTTGAAATCTTTTTTGTTGTTGTTGTTGTTCGAAACGATAGGCGATTGAAAAGGCTTCGTAATCCGTTGACATATTCGGTTTGATAAATGCATAAATAAGTAGTTTCTTGTTTTTGATTTAGGATACCGCGGTTGTGTAAAAGAGGAAAATCCGTTTCTGAATTGGGTTAAATTTGATTTAGCTGTATGAGAAGTAGCACTAAAGAAATCCATTACAAAACCATTGGTGACAGCTTTGGGCAAACCCTAATAACAATAAAATGTTAGTGTTAAATAACTGTTTATTCATTTATAGTTGCTTAAATTTTTTGAAAAAAAAATAAAGTACTTTTGTGGCGAAGAAATAATACCAGTATTGTCAAAATATTTGCGGTTGAACAAAAAATATAATCATTTAAGATTAAAATTGCAGGAATGTTGTAAATGTTCATTCGAAACCGGAAATTTAGCGCCATTTTTAAATAAAAAAAAATTAGCTGACCGAGATTGTGAAGCGCGAGTGTCGTCGAAAACTGAAATTTAAATGCAATGAAATCGTTTTAAATTTTAGTTTGCTAATTTCTTTTTTTTTTCTATATTGTATGTGTCGTTTATTATTTTTAAAAGAAGTGCTTACGATTTTTGCGTCAAACAGAAAACTGCATTCAAAGCAGGTTATTTAATCTACATTAGTTGAAACAATACTATCAATGCTTACAACAACATTACAAACACAAAATCATTTGTATTATGATCATTTGGTTATCTTGTAAATGTTATTTAAACATTTTCAGAAAATTACACAAGAATTAATCACACAAAAATTTTATTTACATGATATGTATTTGTATTTTTAATTATTATAAATTAAGTATAGTTACATTTTTTCCTTTATTCAGTAATTTTTTATAGCTTTGTGGAGAATTCCGAGGTCAAAACTTCTGTGTCTGATATATATATATATATATATATATATATATATACATAAAACCAATAAATTGAAAACTACACTATGTCAGAAGGATCGGTAGTCGTATTGCTTTATTTAAAATTCTATCCTTCAATAAATTTAAATAAAAATAGCAACAACAAAAAAATCAGTTGATGACGAGTTGAGCTGCTGCATATACAGTGGGTAAAAAAAGTATATATATATATATTTGCACACCTACATTTTTGTTTGCAATTCATAAAAAGAAGCATTGAGAAATAAAAAAATTGGTATTACCAAATCAAAATAAGTTTAATCATCCAAAACAAACAGAAAAATTACAATAACATAAATAACAATGCTTTTTTGTAACAAAATTAAAATATCTCGTGTCAAAAAAGTATTTGCACACCTGCATGAATACAAAAGAAATAAAATATTCAAGCAAATTTCAAATAACTAATATTTAGTATGCATTCATTCCTTTAGCATCTATTACTGCTTGTAATCTTGCTGGCATTGATTTAATTAAATTTTCTGTAACAATAGGGTCAATATTCGACCACTCTTCAATAAGGGATTGTTTAAGGGCAGATTTGCTTGAAATCTTCCTTTTTCTTATTTTTAAATCCACAGAATTCCACAAATTTTCCAAAGGATTTAAGTCTGGTGATTGTGGTGGAGTGGCAAGTTTTCTGGGTACATGGTAAAGCAACCACATACGTGTTATACCGGCAGTGTGCTTGGGATCATTGTCTTGCTGAAAATAGTACGAATTACTGATACCCAATTTTATTGCACTTTGTGGCAAGTTATCTCGCAACACATCAATATAGGTTCGAGCTGTCATATTTCCATCAATGAAACACAAATTACCAACTCCTTTGCTAGCCATTCACCCCCAAATCATAACAGAACCTCCTCCATGTTTAACTGTAGGTAACACATTTTGGTATGAAAAGCAGTACAAGGTTTTCTCCAAACTAATTTCCCGACATCTGATTTAAAGATATTGAACTTACTCTCGTCGGAGAATATGACATTTTTCCAGAAATCAATTGGCTTATTGATATATTCCTTAGCGAATTCAAGTCTCATCAGTCTATTTCGCTCAGTCATGAGAGGTTTTTTCCTTGGAGATCTCCCATAAATTTGTGCATCATGCAGAGCATTTCGAACACTTTGGGCACAGATTTGAGCTCCAGATGTTGAAGCGACATCATTGGCTAATGTAACTGCACTAACAAATGGATTTTTCGATGCTTCTCTTATGATTTTTCGCTTAATTCGCAGTGAAAGTTTTTTTGGGCATCCAGAGCGCAAGTTATTTGATGTAGATCCTCTTTCTTTATGACGTTTTATAACATACCGAACAGTAGAGAAGCAAACATTTACTTTTTTACCTATTTACGTATGTTATTTACTGCGGGATGACTGTCAAATATAATTAGCAAAAAAATGCAAATTTGCTAAAGTTGAGTTGAGTGTGCAAATACTTTTTTGACATAAGATATTTTAATATTGTTGCAAAAAATGTTTTTTATTAATATTATTGTATTTTTTGTAATTAATTTAAATGAATAGGCTTATTTTATTTTTAAAATGCCAATTTTTGTATTTCTTAATGTATTTTCTTATAAATTGTGAACAAAAATGTTTGTGTGCAAATACTTTTTGTACCCACTGTATATGTAGAATGGTTAACGGAGTGCCTGTTTCCTTGTGGAAACTGAACCTCCTATCATGAAGATTTGGGTGTAGCTTTAATTGGCTTTACCTTAGCCCAGTACTGCAGAATAGTATTAAGAATTTTTTTTTAATTTAATTAATTAGTTATTTAATATTGATATTTATGGATGTTAAAATGAAATGAATGTGAAAAGAAAAATTTTTAATTGAAGGTAGCATTGAGAGTATTAAGTTTATTTTTGCACTATGCGCATCGTTGAGCTGCTGCAGAGAAGTTTAAATCGGACAGCTGTTAGTTTATATTCAGCCGGCTCAAGTTCATCATGGTTGAGTGCGGAAGTACAAACGTTGCCACATAATTTTAAAGAGTTCCATGGTAGAAAAAGATTATAAACACTTTGAATGTTTCTTAATTTTGTAGTAGTAAAATTAACAGTTGCATGATTTACAAGCACAAATTTATAACAAAATTCAGTTAATTTTCTGTCCAATAATGTGTTCCAAAATGATTCTTCTTACATCTTTAGAAAATGAACGGATCGTATTTAATTCTGAGGGGGGGGGGGAATACTCAAGAAGATTAATGTAATACACGCCAAATTTCAACCTGTTTATATATATATAACTCGCTTCTCCGTACATGCGTTATTCTTTTTTGAATATTAAGAGATGTAACAATTTTAATAAGCCTATTTTTGAAAGGTGAATCGTGTGTTGTTGCTCTTCAGGGTGATTCGGTCATATTTAAAAGCTATTTAAATTATCTGGTCAGAGCCCCGTTTGACCAGTTCTAGGATCATTCGCGTTGACCCAGTGTTGGTGTTTATTCTCTGAAAAATATCAGGGTGGTATTTTTTTTTTTTTTTAAATATTGAAATCCTGGAGGGAAAAAAATGGTTATACTTTTGAAACACATATTTGTAGCTGCAATCTATATCAAACTGAAAGCAGTTTTCGAAAATTTTACCATTTTAATGAGGTTTTTGGTGGTTACGTTATCATGCGAACATTGATTAAAAACTTCTTTCTCAGATGTATAACAAAAGAAAAGTTTTTTTTTTAAAAATATTGTTAAGAAAATTTGCAGTATCTACAAAAGATACGTAAAAGTTTTTGTTAAATTATTTACAGGCAAAATATTTTCATTCTAAAAATAAGTTCAAACTGGAAACATTTTCAAGTTCATGTCACTTTTTTTTTTAAAAAAAAATTCTATTTTTTTCCTTTTATGAGAAATGTCGAAAGCAATTTGCTTAACCATTACATCACTAATAAGTTTTTTTTGAAGTAATAATTAAAAATTCACAATTTTAGGTAATTTTGATTATTTCTAAATTGAAACTTTCAATACAAGTTTCGGGAACTTATAACAGACACTATTAGAAAAAAAAAATTTGGAGTCTGAAAAATTTTAAAGTAAGACTAGATTTTCTGTTTAAGATTTCTAGAGCTGCAACATTTTCCACTTAGATCAGAAAATCTACTCAAATTCGAAAGAGAAAAAAAGAAGAATTACTGAGAACATGTGATTTTTAGAAAAATATTTCTAAATTTCGCAACAATAATAAAAATAACAACGCTGAAGAGTGAAATATAATAAAAATTATAAAATATAGTAATAAAAAAGCTTAACTGTTTTTGACATATGGAGTGAAATAATATAATACATACTTTTAAAAAATTAGATTTCGATGTTTTTTAGACATTTAGTAATGTATTACTAAGTGTTTTCGCCTATGTTAAGAAATAATCTATAAACTTGGAACATTTTTTGAGACAATAAAATTCTTCAACGATTAATGTTACTTTCTGACTTCTCCATCCTATAGTGAACATCATACTTAATTGTACCAGTGGCGACGTTGGCGACCTCGCATAGTTTTTAATTATTTAAAATTATTTAAATTAAATTAAAAATTTTAATTATAAAAAATTCTATTTGTGTAATTTTTGTCATCATTTGATTAGCAATAAATCTCGTTTACTCATACATTAGTTTAACTATAATTCGGCTTTTATGTAATTTAACGTTTTCTTGACTGGGAAAAAAGGAGGCCTCGTGAACCCTAATTTCGCCGACGTCCACGCGTGGTCTAGCGCCGCCACTGTATTGTACTATTCATTTTTATTACATCATAGACTGAAAAATACGTCAACCATTAATTACATTCTGACTTATCTATCCTATAGTGCACAGGATACTTTATTATATAATTCATTTTTATTTAATCACTTCATTTTTTTTTCGTATTAAAAGTGTTTTCTATACTCTGATATACTGTCGTGACCACGGGAGCCGAATGGTCATGGTCACGAACTCGTGACCGGTATTGCTTTGGTCGAGTCGTGGTTTTGAATCCTGTGCCGTTTAAGACCCACTGTGTAGAAAAGCTGACGCACGTAAAATCTGCGAAGGCTCAAAGTCCTCACGCTTGTGAGATGTGGAAATTAGTAGAGAAGATGTCAGCTCAGTCCTCGTCACTTGAGGCTGTTTAAAATACCAGATCCGTTGCCAATAGCTTTCGTGTAACCTTAAAGAACAAGGTTAATAAACAGTCAAATCATTATTGTAATGCTAAACTGATAGTTATTTTTACTTATACAAAAAAAATTGCATTTTCATATAAGAATTTAAAGAACCCCTATAATAAATGGATCTATGTCGTACACAACCATACACGCACTTATTTAAATACTGGGACATTTTTTCAATTCCTACTCTCTCTATTAGCTCACTCTCTCTCTATTTATCTTGTACAAATTTTCATTCGTTAATAAAATGTGTTTTAAAGCAATCAATTGAGCTGAAATTTTATATACACGCTTATTTTGGATGACAATACAGTAATTTAATTATAATTAATAAAAATTAATTGATTAAAACTAATTATTCAAAGAATTACAAATACAGCCACGTTGGCATCATTTTTGGTGACTTAACGACCATTTTGGCGACTTGTGTCAAAACTTGAAAAGGGTTTTTTTTTCTTCTCACATTTTAAAGTGCTCATTTGAGCTGAAATTTTCTGTACTCTATTACTTTAGGTAACAATACGATAATTTAATTATAATTAATTAAAATTATTGACTGAAATTTTTAAAGAATTACAGATACAGCCACGTTGGCTTCATTTTTAGTGATTTGGGTCAAAACTTTAAAAGAATTTTTTTTTTCTCACGTTTCAAAGCTGAACAGTGAACTGAAATTTTATGTACACGACTGTTTTGGATGACAATACGATACTTTAATGATAATTAATAAATCTTAATTGCCACTTTTTGTTGTGATTCTGTCATATGTATATACATATTTATATTAATTGTAACTATTTAATAAAAAGTAACTAAAATATAATTTTTAGCGCGTTTTTCACGTAGAGTAAAAAAAGCGCTATTAGGACGCAAATTTCGTCTTCGTTCCATATTTTGTCGTACCTTTTTCTCAGCCAATAAACAACTGATTGACCTCGGGTTTTCGGCATTTGGTCGCATTTGTGCCCTAGATGAGCCGAATCATATTTAAATTTAATAATTTAAAAATTGTTTTTTTTTATTTAGTTATTTTTTTATGTGTAACATCTTTACTCTCGGTTGCTGGATATTTGTTGGAGTGATTTCTTGAAAAGGGACGGAAATGCGTAACAGGAAGTCGGGGGAAGAGCGCGCTGTTTGATTTGACCAATTCAGTGCCTTGGGGGTGTCTCTTCGCTTGCCTCGTCTCGGGGTCCAACACTAGTAGCAATTAAGACGCCCGCCTTCATCACATACCAGCAAGTCTTATTAGACTTCATCCAGAATAAACTTGCGATTCTTACGCTCAATTGTCAAAGTGTCAGGACTCGTTGTGTGTGAAATCTGAGGATATATTTATATATGTGTAAACTATATATTAATAATTATATTTCCTATTAAGCGTCTGACAAAGCTCATCATTCTTAAAAAAATACGAGTAAGTAATATGGAATTATTTGAATAAATATTTAAGTGCTTATCATTTTCATACTTTGCGGTTAATTCCTGTCGCTGTGAATATAATATTTTTAATCGTGATTAAAAAAGATTTCTGGATTAAAAAAGCAACTCATCGGGTCTTTTTGATTTTCTCTAATAGTTCTAATTTTTAAACATGTGCTTGACGGTGTCTCTTCGCTACCCTTGCATCAGGGTCCAACTCTAGTAGCAAACTTACGATACTTACGCTCAATTGTCAAAGTCTGAGGGCTCACCAAACAGATTTCGATGACGTTATTTCACAAAATTTTACGTTACTCATGTTGGCAGAGACGTGGTTAGATAATGACGAACGTGTTTCAATGCCTAACTTCTATTGCTGCGTACGATTTAAACGACCGGGCCACAGAGCAGCTGGTGTTACGATCTATCGCAAACAGAACAAATCACATGTCATAACTCCTCATATGGACATTATTGATCGTCAAACAAGTGGACTGGGTATTGTTAGTCAATATATTGGAGACATATGTGCGGCAGAATGCTTATTTGAAAATGGACAAACATAGTCATTTTGGTGGTCGCATACATTTCTCCGAATCAAACAGTTAAAAAAATTAAAAATTTCCTGCATTTTGTACTTTTACCGTATACCGAAGGTGATTCTGCTCTTTTAAAAAGAACTATCACTCGCTTCCCATGATTTCGAGTGGTGATTTTAACGTTAACTTCAGTTTGCCAGAAGCTGAGCCACTCATAGCTTTTCTGAAAGATGAACTCAAGCTCGAAATGAACACCAATCGAAATGTTTCGACAACTAACAGTGGTACTGTTATTGACGCCGTTTTTCAACGATTTTTAAATACTTTGAAATCACAAGTATATGTGTCATACTTTAGTTTTCATAAATCTATTGTCCCCGCTCTTCCCCAAATTGAACAAGAATAAATATTTTTGATAAAAAACTGCATTACTCTTTGTGTTAAATAAAATTCTCATTAAAGATATAATTATTCGATAGAAAATTATTTCCAGTCATAACCAATTCATTTCTTTCAGGATTAAAGTCACTGATGTGTATTTACCACGATAACAAGTCAGATGTTACACATCATATGCGACTACTGTAAGATTCGTTTCTTTTTTGTATGAAAATTTTGTTTTCCTTAATAAGAAAGACATTCATTTTGTTTAAGTATAGTATATTACTTTCTGTTAGTAAAAAGTTCATTAGTTGCATTGTTGTAAAATACAACATGTGAAAAACGCGCTAAAATTACTTGGTCATGCCAATGATTGATATCTTGTTTTTTGGTTTTTTTTTTTTTGTTAAACTAAGTAGGAATTGACTTAAATTTTTTTTCGATATTTCTTGTTTTTATCTAAAAATGTGCGCTTAGTTTGAATCTTGCTTCACGAGTATATGATATAGAAAGTCTGTGACGCACACAAGGGGGGGGGGCAGTGGTGTAACGGAGATTACTAGGGCCTCGCTGCAAGTCAGGATTTGGACCCCAAGCCGGATCTTACAAAGAGGCGTCAGTTAGGATTTGGGCCCTCAAGAACCCAAGCTCCCCCTCCCGCAATGTGGGGGTGTACGTTACGCCACTGGAGGTGTCTACAGGTCCGGAACACCTTCCTCCATCGTCTAGGACAGGGGTGGTGAACCTTTCTAGATCGACGTGCCATTTTTTCTCAAGAAGTGTTTTATGAGGTATAGAAGTGTCGTCAAATAATTTTGACTATTGACGATAGGGAGAATAATAAAAAACTAAATACTAACAACTCAAAACTCTTTATTTACTATTAAAAAATACCTTTTGCACTGTATAGTTGTAAATGTTTTAGTTATGCGAGTTGTTCAAATAAAAGTAACATTAGTTTGACTTCTGTTGTATGTGTTGCAAATTGGATGAAAAATTATTTATATTAGGATTGTAAGAGGTTACTTTTAGAACAATGCATGCGGAATTCGAGTCATCTGCCGAACGGTTTATAGGAAAGAATTGTTTTTACTGTGTTCACTTTTTTGACAAGAGGATTTAGGATATGTTTCAAAATGCCGTTTTACAGACGATGTTCCGCATACCACTGTTCCAGAACATAAAACATACACCGTTTTGTCGCCTTTACTAATGATGCCATATTCCTCTGTTTACCAAGTTTGAAATTCTCTGTTACACTTATTATTTTACACTTTTTTGTTCTTTTCCTGAACTAGCCATGTTAAATACGGGTAACAGTTAAAAAATTGTAAATATAACCCTAATTAACTTTAAAATACAGTTGTGTCAAGAAAACTATGTCTATGCTATGCGTAGGCAAACTTTGCGTCGTAAGCACTTGTAATCCACGACGTAACAAAGACAAGACAATAACAAAGGAGTATGCTGTCCCCCGCACCCCGACCGATCACTCGCGTTTGCTCGTAATGCTTCATTAGTGAACTTTGTTATTTTGAAATAAAATGCAAACCGTTTTGATCAGTGGCTTGCCCAACATATTGTGTAGCATGCCTCTGGTTCGCCATCCCTGGTCTAGGTTTTTTTTTTTCGATTGCTTATTATTCTATGTATATAGTTCGTAAAATTCAATTAAGTATTTCTTATTAATAATTTATTTTATTTATTAATATTAATTATTTATTTAATAATTTATTTTATACTGCTTTTTGTTTCCGACAATCGTCAAAATCAAAATAACATGTTTGTCAGCGTTTTGGGGTAAAATACGAGAATGGTGGACTTTTGACCCCTCCTCCTTGAAAAATTTCTGTGTGCGCCACTATAAGAGTTTTACAATAAAAACTGATGCATACTGATGCAATAGAAGTGTTAGTTTTTTCAAAAAACTAAGAAATCTGCTTAACAATGCTGAATTTGCGTAATACATTTCAAAAACTATAAAGTTAAAACTTTCTAATCACTAGTTGATAATTTAAATATACTGGAGTTGAATTCAGTGGGAAAATGCCTTTTAAAAAATTATTTGCAACTTTAATTTATGGAGTATTGAGAAAATAGATTAAACATCCCATCAGCGTGAGGTCTATGATGCATTAATTTGAATCCCAATTAGTTCTTCAAAATGTGTACATAAAACAAGTTTCGCGCAGAGTTTTCCTGCATGTTGTTTACATTTTTCAGCTACCCGGAGATTTATTTTTCTTCCCGAAGCTTTTTAATTACCACATCACTAAACATATATATAGTTTATGTAACAGAAATTTCACAAAATAAATCACTTGTTTATTTCAAATTAGTGTTAAAATAAATCATTTTTTTAAAAAAATTTGTAAAATGTTTTTATTTACACTCATGTCCATAAATTATGGATAATGAAGTTCAGGCAAAGAAAGAGACAGAAGCAAAACAAATTTGACTTATTTGTAAAGTCTATTTATTAAACAAAAGGTAAAGAGCAAAAAAGGTGCTATATGATTGACATAATTAATAAAAATTGCGATTTTTACTCCCTGGAGCAAATTTCAAAAAAGAACCTATTTACAAAAAACAGTATAACATGGTTAGTATGATGGTTAATACGGAGTATGTCTCCCGGACGATGCAATACAGGCCTTACAACGCCTACGCATACTTAGTATCAAATTATCAATGTGATCTTGGGGATTATTACACCACTCATCAAGCAATGCCCTCCGAGGTTCCGGTAGACAGGTGGGAGGGGGTTGACGGGCTGCAATTCGTCGGCCAAGCATATCCCATGCATGCTCTATTGGATTCAAGTCCGGTGAGTATGCTGGCCAATCCATACGGGTGATTCCCTCCGATTGAAGGCATTCGTCTACAATGTTTGCACGGTGAGGACGGGGGTTGTCATCCATAAACAGAAATTCAGCACCCATGGCACCCCGAAACAAACGTACATGTTGTTCCAGAATGACATCCCGATAGATGTGGCCTGTCATCGTTACACTCTGAACATGCAGGTCAGTTCCGGAACCAAGACTATTTCCTCCCCAAACGAGCCATCCTTCACCTCCGTAACGGTGTCGTTTAATGGTGTTCTCTTGGTGGTAACGGGTACCTGGCGCTCTCCATATGAAAGTCCGGCGAGAATCAGACTGCAAACTAAACCTGGACTCGTCGGAAAACATCACACAAGACCACTGTTGCGGTGTCCACAATGCATGCTCTCTACTCCAGGTTAATCGCAGGCGACAGTGAGTTGCGGTAAGGGGAACACATCTGACAGGCCTACGAGCATATAGACCAATGTGCCCTAAGCGTCTGTACACGGTCTGCCTTGAAACTGTCGTACCGGTAGCTGAAGAGAGCTGACGAGATAGGTCTGATGCTGTGCTCCGTCTGTTTCTTTTGGCAGTAACTGTCAAATACCGGTCCTCCTTTGGCGTTGTAACTCGGGGGCGACCTGTGCTGTAACATCTACTCACATTACCATCATCTTGGAATCGTTGCCAAAGCCTGGAGATGACACTCTGGGCGATTCCAAGTTCCTCGGATACTTCCAGCAGGTACGTCCACATTCCAGTCGTCCGATAATTCTACCACGTAAAAAATCATCCAAATGCTTCCTTTGTGCCATAACTATGCGGTTATTGCACTGAAAGGCTTTTAAAGCGCTTGTGAAAAATTTTACTTCTTTGCCACCATTCCTTATATACCCCTCTCTTACACTCTCGTTATTGTGACGTTCTATTCGCACCATCTGGTGGTTTCCTGTAATTTGCATATTCTTATTCAAGATGTGTGTGTTAATTCTACAGGTGAAATTTTATTTTAGAGTTCAATTTTTGTGTGATTCTGATTTATCCTTAATTTATGGATATGAGTGTAAATGTGAAGTTATGACTTAGAACAAGGAGTGCTATAGTAGTTATATTAATAGCGCATTAATTAATTACCAGTGAGATCGAGACTCGATTCCTTCGGTGGCTGCTTTAGCCGAGCGTTTTTGGTTTCGAACTCGTGGTCGTCGGCGTTTGCTAGCCGTTGGCTCTAATCCCGTTGCTATTGAAGACCCATAGTGAAAAGGAGCTATTGCACGTTAATCTCAAAATCGATCCGTTTGCGTGGTGCGGGAATTTGAAGAGTCGGGTGGCAGCTCAGGTGTTGTCCTCGTCACTTGGCCGTAAGATAGCTAGGTCAATTGCTAATAACATTAGTGTAGCAACAAAATGAGGCATTAACAAAAATTAAATTCTCGGTTTCCTCGAGGGCAAGCAAGTGAAGTAGGAGGAAGTTTTGCTCACGGAGTTCAATTTGACTCTCTCACGTGATGTGGAAGTTAAGGGAGTGAGGTTACAGCTCAAAATTTACTCTAATTGATAGAACCATACATCAAAATTATGAGATTCGTCATCAAGAGGCAAATTCATTGCTTTAATGCAATGGCGAACAATCAAATTGGATAATAACTCTAACCTGAATAAACAATTTAAAAAGCCTCCTTAGGTATAGTTTCGTCAAACACAAAAATTTTATAAACTTAAATAGTAATTTCTTAAACATCTTCTTAATTCTCTTAAAAAATTAAGAAGTTAATTTTTAAAACTTTTAACAGATATTTAATTTTGAAAAAGAAAGAAAAATAATAATAAATATATTCAATTTATCCAATACAGTGAAGTAATTTACTTAAAAAAAAAAGACACTACTTTAAATTCAATAAAAAAATTTAAAACAAAATCTCATACTATTATTGTGCGTATAAAATCTACCTGACAGAGAAATAAACACAATAATTGCTGAAGAGTATCATAATTATTAAAAAATAATTTCTGAATTTGCAGCCAAAAATTATTTAAAAATGAATTTTAAAGCGTTCGTTGATCCCAATTAAAAAAAAAACTTTGTGAAGAATTTTCAAAATTTACGATAGTTTTTGCAATATGGATTGAAATTATGGAACTTTACGACCTTTCAAAAATGGTAACAGAAAACCAAAAATAAAACTTGTGAAAAATAATATTCAAAGACAAATAATGTATTGTTTCGTTCTTCAAAAACTAAAATTATATCCTTTAATTTTCGTCTTCCGTATGAAAACAACACGCATTTTAGTTTCCTACTTCCACAAAAAAAAAAGATATTTTGTACGCTATTTTTGAACGTTAATTGATTAACTAGCTTTCATGGCCCGGCGTTGCACAGGCTTTTACCGAGGGTATAACTTATCCCCTTGTTAATTTCCTTCTTTCTTTCAGAAGCCATCACTTTTATGTGGGTATAACGCGTACGATGTGAGTGCATGACCCCTGAGTGCGTATCATGGCTTTCTCGTTTAGCATTTTCCCTTCTCTCCACAAAATCAGCACATCCAATAATATTTTTCGAAATGACTTTGATTTCTTTGTTTCTTTCCTCTCCGGAAGACCGGCGTTGCACGGGCTTTTACCGAGTAAATAACTTAATCCCCAGGGGAATTTCCTTTCCCCCTCAGGTCGATAGCACTTATGTGTGTGTATGCGCGCGATGTCAGTAATTTCTTTAACTATGTCATTAAAACTCCCTTTTTCAAAATTTGTTCTTGTGTTGGTGTGGTAATTAGGAGAGAAGGGTGAAAGCTCAGATGTCGTCCTCGTCACTTGACCATGGTTGAAAATTTCAATGTCCGTCGCCAAAAACCCTCGAGTAGGGGAACAGGGCGACTTTAAAAATCACTCACTCACTTTTGAATTCTTTCGTTGCAATTTTTTAGCCCCCCGAAATGAAAACGTAGCTTTCTTAAAAATAATTATATGTTGAAAAAACACAGAAAAGTTGAAATTTTTCAAATTACAAAATTCTTTTTACTCAGAATTTTTTTTTAAAAATAAAGCATAATTTTTTTTTTAAATTTTATTTACACCATAATAGAATATAACTGCTTCCAAACTGAATTGAAAAGGATAATAAACTTAACGCACTTTTTCAAAATTGTGATTTGATTATCGCAAAACGTTTGAGAAAAAACTTATTATGCAGTTAAAAGTATAATCGAAAATATAGAATATATTTGACACAAATAAATTTTCAACAAATTGATTCAATTTAGATTATCCTTATTAGCTTTTTTACAATTTTTTGTAAACAAGAGTTTGAAAAAAACCATTCAGTTGAATAATTCATGTATTTATCAGAACAAATAGAATGAAATCAAAAACATCTCATTCATTATGATTACAAAAGCAAACGATTCATTTTCCCCTTCGCTGTAGTCAATTGCCTTCTTTATACAGAGAAAAAGAAATATTCTTTTTTTTTTAGATTTATCGATGAATGCATACTTATCAGTATTTTTTAGGACAAGAATACATTCCAACTGATCTTTTAACACTTGTGACCCAACCAGCTAGAACATTCATTTCTAAGAAGTTCACATCTTCGGGCTAGAAAGAGGAACCGCCCAGGAATGTGACAGAATTCTTGAAATATAAGAAAACAAACGAGATAACAGAGGCAACACGCGAAATTTCACTTCATTGGTTAACTTTTCTTCCTCTCTCTTTTCTTTCTCTTTTTAGCAACACAGTAAAAGCTGGATGTGCATGAAGTGAATAATTTTTTAATGAGGGAAGTTCAAAATGAAGCCAATTTTAATAAGAAGTCATTTCCACAACAACATTTATTTCTTTGATGTTAAAAAAAATTATATACAATTTTATGTTATATCTCATTATTAGTATTTCTTCGAGGTTAGACATATACATAAGGGGAGTGGGGTCAAGGTTATATAGAAGGGGGGGATATAATTTTCGGAACTTACCTCTGCGGGAAAGATGTTTTATTATATGGGGATTAGGAAAAAAAAATAATTTTTTTAAAAAATTCCAAAATTTAATACTTACCACGAAGGGGATGAATTTTCGAGAGAAAAAAAAAGAGAAAAGGCCTAATTTTGGTCGAATGATTTTGGACTCACAATGAAATTATTTTTCTACGGTTTAAATAACCAAAAGCGATGATTATTGTGTGTACCGAATAGCGTACTTTGTACGTTTTTTACAACATTCCATAACCTCTGCCTTCTTCCACGCACTATCTCGCGCCCGCGAACTAGTCCATTCTAACTTTTTCCCGTCTTCTGTTTTATCCTGCATTGTACCTTCGACGGTAGCTTTTTTTTTTTAGAAAAATTTAATACTAAAGATGTTGTATGTACCTGGTACTTTTTTTTTCTTGTAACCATTTAGTGGGTGTCCTCTGATCACAAAAATTGTTAAAAAGTGCTCAAATGTTCGCTTTGTTTTACTAAAAATTATTTTCATTTTTTTTTACCATAAAAAAAGCTCAAATCCCTTAACTTCAATCTCCTTGTGGCGGTACTTAACATAAGAATTAATTTATTTTCCCTTCATCTGTATACCAAAGAACATCCCCCCCCCTCATAGGTAGGTTTTGAAATTCTGAAAAAGAAAAAAAATCGATCCATCATTATACACGTTATAGATATTATTTAACATATGCTATAAAATAAAAACCTGTTAAAACAAAAAAAAATTTGTTCTAAAACTTCATAATTAAAAAAATGGATTTTAAGTTAAATGCAAATACATTTTCTTAAAAATGAGTTTTTAAGTTAAAACCATAGCATGCGCAATCGCTCAGTATTTACTTTCATGGCAAGCTTCCTCACTTTTTTCTTCAGGAGAACGCTTATCTTTTTCCCGGCGGGTATAGAAAATTCTGAGTGAATTACGTCACTGAGGCGGGAAACGGAAAGCCCACGTCATGTGATCTGACGTCATGACGTTTCTCTTGCTGGGTTACCATTTCCATCGGTTTATACACTTTGTTGGCAAGCATTTAAACTATTTAATGATCAAATAATCAGAGGGATTGATTTGTGGATAAGATATATTTTTTTGAAGACAAAGTTCCTGATTTTATTACATCGGATGTAAACACTAAATATTTTTTTCTTACTTTGGTAAGGAAATTATTGCTTGACAATGTTACAAAATATTTTTTCTCAATGAATTATGCTTTTTATCATATTTCTAAATGATAAAGTGAATTTTAAGATATTTATTTTCACTCAACAGAATGCATGTTGAAAAATTTATTTGCAAAATTTGACAGAAATTGACAGCTAAGTAACTGCTTTTTGATAAGATTGTATTCTGCGTGTTATTAGAAAAACTTTGAGAAAGGTATATCGATTGCACTGTATATTGTTTTTCTTCCAACATCAGAGATTTCGTTTTAAAAGTACTCGCAAAAATGCAACTAGATTTTTTTAAAGTCAAAATCCTGATTAAAAAATAGACTAACGAGTGATCCTAACTGTATCCTTGAAAAAAAGAATCAAGAATGTTTTGTCTAATTAAATGGCTTTGGTATGAAGAATAATCATTAGTAAATGCAATTAACATACAAAATAAAATCGATTAACCAGCAGTTGCGTCATAACAATATGCTAGATTTCATGTTAGTTACAACTTCGACCCGCATTTGCAAGTAATATGTTGATTGCAAAATGTGTTGCGAAAAAAAAAAAGAGTTCATATACTTTTAACCTTGAAAGTCAGGAAGAGAAATACAACTTTATTCATCGAACAATATATTGTGAAGATATTACTTAATATAAAACTTCATGCTACAGTGTTTTTTTGCAAAAGCTTTTTTAGACTCCCTGAAAAAATAAAACAGACGATCTTTTCACCCACTGATGCTGAATTTTCAGTTTTATAGATCAATTTTCGTGACTATGTGAAATAGTAGACAGATGATTCTTCAGATAAATATTGGATCTTCACTTCTAGAAGAATAAAAGAACATTCATTTTTAAAACTTCTGGATAAGAATAAAAATAGAAGAATCTGTTAGACAATATAAAATCATGTCCATCTGTGAACATTTCATTTAGTTGTTGAAAATAATTTTAAAATGAAGCAAAAGAAAAAAAAAAACTGAATTTGTCGTGTGGGAAGAAAAATTATAGAATGACAAATGGTTTTGACATGAACTTATCTTTTTTCAGATAATTATAAAAATGTTTTTTTTTTCTAAGCAGTGACATTTAATCGTGATTGGTTAAATAAAACAAAATATCGTCATTAGTTGCGTAAAACATAAAAACAGGAACAAGCGTAAACTTCTTTGACGAAAGCTGAATAATATTTTAGATGAATATACCCTTGAAGAGCGTTAACTACTGAAGGTTATGAAAAAACGTGATGCAACAAAATATTTTATGTCATCTGTAGTTACAAAGAAATTGAGAAATTTAAAATGTATTCATGACAATGATTTTAACATGTGTAACACTAAAAATTGCTTTAAAGGAATTTTACACAAAAATCTCTATTTTTTTAATTCGATATTTCAGCTTTTTATGGTCCATATTTAAAATAAGTTACTTACTTGATTGAATTATTTAACAAAACTAATTATATAATTTTTCTTGTTCTTTAGCTTAACAATTAAGAAGAATGTAATTATTTCAGAGAAAAAAATCCTTAATGTAATTTTCAATAAATGTAAAATTATTTATTCGGAAATCCAAATTTCCCCTAAATGATGCCACATTTTACATCCAAATCTTTACACGTCGAATCGGTTTTTTTTCCCCGTCGATTTCAAGAGTTGTTTCTTGACCTTCGATATTTTTGACATTCAAAACCAAAACGTTTCATCTTAACCTTATACTACGATGCGTTTTGCACGTTTTTATCTGAAGTGCATGAAGTGTTGTCGGGAAAATATGAACGTGTTAAAGACGAAATGATGAAATTTTCATTGACTGTAATGACTGAATAATAATGTAACAGCGAGATCTGTGTGTTCTTTGACAATGATTCGATTTTTCAAGTTTTTATCTAAATAATCGAAATGTTGTTGATGCACCTATCTTTTGACTATAAAAGAAAGTTTATTAAACAGAAATATAATATTACATCGGAAAAATGAGAACATAGTTGAACACGTGAATTAAGCATTTAGAAAAATAAAATTTTAGAGGAAATACTTTTTTTGCTATATTTAAATGGGAAGTAATTACATCAAATCAAAATAATAAATAACCTTTAGGTTTTCTACAATTTAAAAGATTAGGTATTTAAATATATATTCCATTTTCGCAGACATTCAATATCAGAAAGGAAAAAAAAGTCTAAAATATATTTCCAAAGTTAAAAAATAAGCTAAAAAAATGTTAAGAATTTTGATAATTTTCTGTTGTATCAGCAAAACAATGAAATATTCATCTAGTCTTGACAATTGTTGTTGTTGTCGTGTCCTTCCTGCAGGGAAGGAATGAAAGTTGCCATTGCCTGTGAGACACACAGGTTGAACCTCTTAACGATACCACCTCCACAATTTTGGCATGGAACTGAAGGGGAGGAAAATATTCTCCAGCCCCCTGCACTCGTGGTTTCTGCTGCGACCGCCCACAAGACTTTCGGACCCACTGATTTAACGAGCACGTACTCCGTCTATTCTCGGTGGTATTTAGTGGCATCGGGCATCGAACCCAGGCCCTCGGGTCTGGAGTTCGATGCTCTAACCACTAGGCCACCCACAGCCCCTTTGACAAATGTTAAAACAAAATATTGTGTAATTCTTAAAAATCAAATTCCAATAATTTATACTGGAATAGAATATATGACATACATTTAGAATGATAAAACTTCCTAAGTAATGAATTATATATTTCTAGTTTTTTTTTCAGTAATAAAATTGAACTCATTAGAGTCTCTCTGGAAAATGATGGTTATTCTTTTGGAGAAACGCCGAACGATCACTTTAAAACATACCCTATGATAATTGCCTTTAAAAGACAGGTGCAAAGCTTCAACTTCGATCTTTTGCATTGGTATATTTGATTAATGGTGTTTAAAACCAATCGCTAAAGGATATTTTCGAAATTTCGTTACTTAACCATTTGAAAGCGAGGTTATTGGATGTTAAACCTCTACGAACAAAGGAATTATTTTCAGCTCGTGTTTGGCTTTTTTTCCATGTGTATTTATTTAAAGCTGAATTAGAGTAGGGCAATAAAAAATAAAAACAAATCAATATTAATTTCTCATTTAATAACTAAAAAACGTGCCACACACTCAACGCTGTAATAATTTTGGGTTTTTTTTAAATACCCACTTTTTTTGAAATATTAAGTATTTTACCTTTTGCTTCGTATTAAATATTTTTTTAGAAATTTCCGAAATTAGCATTTATTTCATTCCAGAAACCCAGTAAATTAATACTTTCTTTAGCATTTCGTTGGAAATCAACATCGAATATAAATCTGTGGAGTTTGTGAATAATTCAAACAATAAACTTTTACAACATTTCTAGTTTGAAATTCAAATTCATTCATTCGAAAATATTATTCTCATTTCTGTGATAATAACTGATGGCAGTTTGAATAGAATGGATAAAAAATTTTAGAAATGCAAAAGACAAATCATGAAGTCAATTTTATCAATCCGATAATTTATCCACCTTACTTCTCTCCCAAACAATGTTGTAACGTCATTAAATATACATATTACATGCACAGAGCATTATCCTATAAGTAATTTACCTGGTCAACAAGGGCACTTGAAAATGTTATTCAATTTCAACGAATTCTTCAAGAATGTGAGATTATTAAAAAAGATTATTTCAGCCAAAGAAAAGAAAAAAGGCTACAATAGATCAAAATGAAATGAATTTTGTGATAGAAAAAAGTAAAATACTTTTTTTGTTCTGTCATATCTTTTATCAATACCGCTGAAGTTTTTTATGCACCGGTATTAATCTTAAACTCGATATCCTGAAGAAACTAGATTAAACTGAATCGTTTTTGTAAGACGGAAGAATTAGGAGGGGAGAAAAAAAATAATAATTTACCTTTTCTTAGCGATAAGGAACAATAATAATGAAAAAAAATTCGTTGCTATACAAACAAGGAATAAACAGATAATGCCTCCTTCACACTTGCTTTGATACCATCAAAGGACAATGCGACATTCACAAAATTCTTCTGCATAATAAGTCGTAAAAAAAACGTTCTAGCCAAGTTTGATAAGTATAGTAGATTTAGCATGAAGAATGTAATAAGGTTGTTCCATTTCAAAAGTTCTTTGTTTTTGTTTTATCGAGTAAATGCTCGTGTATTTTATGAAATAAATTATGCGATTTTTTGTACATAAAATACTCTGAATGATATAAAACAGAAATTATATCCTGAGTTAATAAGAAGAGATATGTAAAAAAGTCTTTACAGTTTTATGCCAATGCATGAAAAATAGTAACTATTTTTTAAAAAAATAGTATTTTCCGTGCCGTCTCATATATTTGGAAGAAAATTGATTCATAATGTTGAATTGATATTTATATTTTAAATAACAATTTGTAAAAACCAGAGAAATTATGACTAAAAATAAGACTGATGAATTAAATCAAAAGATAAAATGAAATTTACTTAGAATTTTTCTATTTTTAATAATATTTATAAGTCAAGTATGGAAACAAAATTTCTAAGAAAAAAATAAAATTTGTTACTAATTAGATATTTAATGTATACTGTAATAATGTTCTCACAAGATCTTTGTTAAAAAAGAAGTAAAATTTCTTTTCTTTTCTTTTATCCTATTTTATATATTTTATTCTATTTTATTTTATTTTACTCTATTTTATATATTCTATTTTATTTTATTCTGTTTTATTTTATTCTATTTTATTTTATTCTATTTTATTTTATTCTATTCTATTTTATTCTATTTTATTTTATTCTATTTTATTTTATTCTATTTTATATATTTTATTCTATTGTATTTCATTTATTAATTTTTTGAGATGAGGTAGATAAAAGTATTTATTGAAAGAGAGTAACAGTTTTTTTCAGAACAAAAAAAAAAAAAAAAATGAAAAATTGGAAGAAAACATAATGGATTAAATAAAATAAATTATCAATTAGAAAGTTTTTAGTGCTGGTTTGTAAACTTTGAGAAGTTCTGTTTAATTTAAATAACATTATTATAGAATATAAAATCAAGCAGTAAATAAATGAAAATTTTTATTCTCTCTTGGCTTATGAAAACACACAACTGTTTATTTAATTTTAAGCACCTGTTTACATGAAAATGAATTTTCCCTTGCTTATTTAGCACTATTTCCAACAACTACTCTCGCATCTGTTTCCTAACGTTTTCACTCAGCAACTCAATTTTCATTGCAAAAGAAAATGCGACGCTGTTCACTAATATAAACACTAGTAATTGGTTATTCTTGCAAAAACCTTCTTTCCAAAACGTCTGTACATCTTTTACGGTAACCTTTAACCACATTGCCGTCGCGTTTCACCACTAATTTTGCTTCATAAACAAAAATTTTGCTTTCAGCTTAGTTGGACAGATAAATTACTAATTAATTTTAAAATGAATGAAAGGCAAAGAAAATTACATCACTAAAAATAATTTGAGAAAATTTATGTAACCACACGTTAAGAAAATGAAGCTTCATCCAAAGAAATTATAGAACAATGTGTAAAAAACTAAAACCGAGAATAAACATCCCTTCATAAACAAATATATGTATTTATATAGAGTACATAATTTTCAAAACTCTTCAATTTTATACGTATTCTGGAAACATTATTTCGCTACTGTGCTGAAAAAAAGTATGAAAGCAATTCAATTAAAACATTACTCATATATCAAAAAGAAAATAAACTGACTAAATACCTGGAAAAAAAATTGAATTTTAAGTATTTAAAATCTTTTTACTAATTCAATCGAAAGTATAGAATATTTTCAATACGTTTTGCATTTTCTCTTTCTCTTTTTTTCTTTATTCTTAAAAAGTTATATTGAGTCAAAACTTTCTCAAATATTCAAATACTAATCAAAAGGGGTCTTTTTTAGATTTTTTGACGCCGCAAAGGGAAGTAACTCAATGGCTACTGGCGGCGAACCTCTTAATTTTGAGCCATGGTCAAGTGACGAGGATGACACCTGAGCTGCTGATGTCATCACCTGATCGAGGCTCAAAATTACGGCGTTCATCGCCAATAACCCTTTGTTGCTTTATAGAGCGGCGTTAAAATAACTCTCTCACCCGAACCTACAGTAGCAAAAAAAAAAAAAAACCTTCTGTAAACAAAAAGCCGTTCAATATGGTCTTCCAAGAAAGAGTTCTGGTATTTTGTCGAGTTTCTATTCAGAAGGAGTGTTTAAAACTCTAAACAATATATAAGAAACAAAATTACTAAATTTTTAGTACGATTAAGAAAGAATTCCTTTCCTCTGCAGATGAATTTAAAATTATAAACTGTTACCCAAACTTTTCAATAAACTTTACATTTTTTTAAGGTATTAAATATATTATTTCTATTGAAAGAAAAGTCCATTAATAACTTTTGAATGTGAACTTGGAACAGAATAGATGTAGTAAAAAACGCACTTTGTCTGAAACTCTAAATGTCAAATGATACTCTATCTGATGGGTATAAAAATGGACTTTTGATATTTGTCAGAATTTTTTGACATTTATGGATTATACGACATACAAGTTTCCACCACCTGCGTTCATTGATTGGGGGAGAAAAAAAAACATCAGCTTTCTTGAATAAACATAGATCTATCAAAAGGAGACAAATGGGGAGAGAATCTAAAGATAGATGTTTTTTGAAGAACACACAACTCCAACAAAGAAAATGTTTGTTCCGAGATTTCTTAAAAGCGTCTCTATTCGACAAATGTTTTCGAAAACTATCGGTTGCTGACAAAACAATTCCAAAATGCTTGTTTAATGGTGTGAGCTGTTCTTCCTTCGATTTTTAAAGATATTTTAACAGCTAGATGGCATAAGTCAGCTGTTTTAGTTATCTCAGCTGAGATGAAATATTCTTAGAAAAATAAACTCATATTAGATATTGAAGCACATTATTCAAACTGCGTTAACTATTACTTATTTATCATTATTTATTTCATTACTCATTATTATTATTATGCTAAGAATGGTTTCTTAGTGTCAGATGTATTACTATTTTAACTAATAATTGAACTAGTTTTTCTATTTTCTATTGTAATACTATTATAAAAAGAAATAAAATAAATAATGACGCTATTTGTTATATTAATAAAATGGAAAACTTTCTCAAGAATTTATTTAAAAATTTTCATATATGATATAAATTTAATAATACATACATACATATTCTACGAGTAAGAATATCTCTCAGTATATAGTTTCGTATCAGTGGCGTATACAACGGGAGGGGGTGGATTAAACTCCCCCTCCATAAAGCAACAAATTCTTAATTTGTACCGTCGAAATTACCCCTTGGCGCTTTCATCTCCGTCTTTTTTAGAATCTACCCCCCCCCCCCCGTCCGCTCCCACTCATAAGATAGGTATGTATACGCCTCTCTGTTTCCAACTTTAAATCATTCTTTTGTTTGAAATGTTGAATATCACAAAACATTTAATCCATAGAATACTACAGTTAAAAGTTATGCAACTATCTAATTATTATGATTTAAATCCATTATTTTATTTACAGACTTCCTTTTACAAATGAACTTTGTTTTATGAATGCATTCTAAACAATATGATAAAATAAATAATTTCTGTTTTTCCAAACGGGTAATAAATAAACAATTCAAAAATAAAGGGCGTTCTTTCTTGGATTTCCAAGTGGAATATTTTATGTAATCAGAAATATTAAGATAAGATAATGTCTATGCGAATGAATCAGTCTTAAAAACCAGTGTATTAAACAATATAAAGCATTTTCCAGGTGTTATTTTCTTCAAGGCCAATTATTAGTGATAAGCAAAGTATATGCTTGTTTATATTTTTATATGTATTTTACAGCTGTTTAAAAAATCTTTTATTACCAAATATTTTAAAGATTGTACAGTTAAAGATTAAAGTCACGTTTTCAACGTCTGACATTTTTTATTGTGACATAATTCAAAGTTTAATCATCGGGAGAACTTTAATATGCTATGAAAACTGTGATATAAAAAAAGCTTGTTTTCACTTTGCCTGAAAAAATAATTGTTTTTTAGGTATTAAATGTACTAATTAAGAATTAGATATTCCGTATGTTTTAACAGAAAGTTTTCACGCAAAAATCAGAACTTACATTCTTTCTAGAATATTAGTGGTGTAACGCACATCCCCGCATTGCGGAAGGGGGGGAGGGTCTCTAGGGGGCTCAAAGCTTGACTAACGCTAAGTACGTATTTGGGCTTAGAACCTAAAATGTGAGTTTGCAGGGGGTTCCTAATATTCTCCGTTACGCCACTGAAGAATATAATTGTTATCACCCTGTAAATCTATATTCGTTGAATGTCCTTTAAATCAACATGGAAACTGCAACCGTTTTAACACTTAAAATGTTCTTAGTACGTGTGTGTGAACAGTTTATATAAAATCTCATTTTAACAGCGATAATAGGAAGTTCCGATTGATATGCTAATTATTATTTTTCATTTTTTGAAGCATACACTATACAGCTTTTATGGGGGGGGGGGAATGTTTAATTTTTCGATTAGAATTCTTTTTTTCTTTTTTATTTTGATATCATGTTCTTTTACATCAAATAATTTAGCAAGTCTAATCTAGAAATGCATCTCATTAAAACACAAATGTGGAAGCCATTTTAAAGAACATATCGACAACTCGTTGGGAAAACGTGTTAGCGACCGTGACATTGTTTTGCACCTGTCTCTCTCGAATTTCCTTTTCGACTTTGATTATAAAGAATATATAATAATCTTAGAACATATTCAAATTTGAGTATCATTTGACATTAATAGCCCAAAGCAAGTGGCGAAAATTTGTACAGCAAATATACCGTTCAAGGTTAGAAAACAACAGACAATAATGTTTTTATAATCCTTCCTTCGAAAAAACACCGTCATAATTCTGTCTATTTTACGAAGAATAAATGGAGGAATAAAACATTTTATTTGTTATGCTTTTCTTAATATTTTTTTCTCAGGCTAAGTTAATTAGATCGAGACATTTAATGTGACTTGCGATGACCGTCAGCAACAAAGAGTATATAAAAATTAACAGGAAAATAACAGTTGAAATTATGTTTATGATATTTGTGTTATTTAGTAATATTTTTATTATCTATTTTGCTATAAAAATGATATTGTTAAAGAATGTGAAAACGTATTTATGAAATCAAGAACGTTTCTTTTTTAAAAAAAATATTGTTTTATGTTTATGTCACTATTTATTGCTGAAGTTCATGGAAGAAAAGGAGTTTGTTGTGTGAATATAAAACTAAATTCAGATAAATTTTTTTTAAAAAAAAATATTATTTAAAAATTTTAATAACAAATATTTTGAAAACACAAAAACAAACTACTCATGATTTCAAAACAAATATATACACAGGAAATAATCTATAAGACTTTTTTTGTATATGTAAAGCACCAGCATATGAGTAATAATAATGGAACCTTTTTTTGCAAATATGTCCAGTTATTTTTACAAATATTTATTTTCAAAAATTAATTTATCAGAAATATTTGAAAACAAGTGACAATAATTTAAAAACGTATCTTTATACATAAATTTTTAAAGAAAGCTCCTAATTACATGATTGGTTGAATCGTGTATTTATGACTGGGAGGTTATGATGTCAAGTCCTAAACATGGTATGAAATAATAATAGAATTTCTTAAATCTAACTTCGATATTTCAAGTCATTTTTTGTTTTATGTGGAAATTTTAAGTATGATTTGATATTTTAAGAATCATTGCGATTTTTCTATAATCTATCAGATTAACAGAACTGGTCATAGTGCATTATAAACATGTATTCATTCTAATTAAATATAATTTAAAAGAAAGTGAGACTAAAATTGATTTTAACCAAACGAAATAATTATTTTTAAAGATAGTGAAAATTCTCTTTTTGCAAACATTAGTAAGCTTGATTCATTTCTTCCACATAAGCCTTTGAAAAAAATTATCCAGTTTCAAATTTTAGAAGCCATTTTCCCAAAATTTGTTTAAAAAAACGTCGCTAATAAAAAAATTTATGAGTCGTGACTGAAAAAAAAACCCTTGCCCACATTCTTCTTTTTTTAAAAAATCTTCATCTAGTGTCATGTATTTCTTTGAATTTGTAGTGTTTTGTTTTGTATTTATCAGCATAATAATTAATCACTGTTACTCCTCTTTTTGAAGTGGGAAACTCAATAATTCAATTTTCTTAAAAGTGCTAGGTTTTTCCGGTTCTATGTGGTTTATGTTTACTTTTAAAGAAAACTAAATGAAATAGTCGCCACAATATCGCCAAGCATCTCTCTGCGCATGTGCTCTTCACTAAATGTTCCGGCAACCCTATGCAAGATTGCCACATCATGGAAACCTACTCCGAAACTCCCGAAGCAATAAAAGAGTAAGGTAGCCTGATTCTCCATTCCATTTCTAGTTTTGTTGTCGACAGACGACGACGCTCCAAGCTCTTTTGTTCTCGTACTAGAAATAACAGGTTGTTGGTTGCGTTTTGCTCTGCGGAGTATAGCTGTCAAAGAAATGCCGTCTGCACCCCTTCTACGTTTTAGCGACTGTCCGGCAGATAGTCGGACTGAAGCCGGAGAAGTAATGTCCGGGATTTTGGAAGTGATGGGTTGTACAAATTTCACATCATCATGCTCACCCAACCGTGGTTATACCAGAAGAAATTCACCATCTCCAACACCCAACAACAAAATGCAACGTGTTTTCGTTCGTGTGTATCGTACTTCAAGCGAACATTTCGCTGTGCTATACCCTGTTCGTGCCATTATAACAGCATGTAGACCCCTGGCCAGCCTGAATCTCAAATCGTGCACAGTGAAACAGCTACCCAATTTCGAATTCAGAGTCTCTCCAAAATCGTGTGAAGGTATGTCTCTCACTTTCAAAGGCACCGAAACGACCAATGAAGTACAAATTGCGGAATGGCTTCAGGCTTTTAGTGAGGTTCAAGATTCTAGTCTGAGGAGAAAAAAAGTGTCTGACCACAGGTTACCTTTGCCAGTCTTGGTCGAAAATGAAGAAGACGAGTGCACAGAGTGAAAAGTAAACCATCGAACTCTGTAATTTATTATTCCTCATACGTTTCCTATAAGATGTGTTTTGACTTTTTTGTAGCTACCAAACTTAGTAGTGCGGACATTTTTTTAACGTACCGGACTCGTAGTTTTCACGAACTCGAACTGTGATAAAGTCATTTATGAAAGAGTGGATTCTCATGCAGAAATACCTCTTTTTACCCATTGGAAATATTCTAATTGTAAGTCTTAGCATCGATTTTTTTTAAAGTTTTCGTACACACATGCAATCTTTTTTTTTTTATCATGGAACAGTGCCATTCACGGTGTGGTATGAGATTTTGATCGAACATTCCCTACTTCCTGGTCATTTACTTCCTCTTTTGTGTCTTTCAATATTTGTTGGACATTAATATCATCATTTAATTCTCGAAACCCAGTATAATATATTGCAAACATTAATTTTTAGTAATGTTTTTTTTCTTGCGTAAATTTCTTGATCTCTTGAATTTATAAATTGAAGTTTTGTTCGTGTAATATTTGTGATGTATCTTTTTTTGTAATTTTTATTTTCTATCTTGCACAAAGCATAGAAATGTTGATTGTGTATTAACGTGCTGCCTTGTCATTTCAAAGTATAATTTTTAGAAGTATTTTAAAATATTGATTCTAATCTATTGAAATAACACTTAAAATCTTTCATATATTGAACGTTAATTGAGGTGGCTCATTAACTTTTAAGATGCAGATTTATACTTTAGAATGTATTGAACTGCATACTTCTATATTTGATAGCCATTAAGAAATACTTTCCTCTTCTATTAGTCAATGTTCCATTAACATTCCATGCTTGGATTACTTGTAAATATGTAAATAATATAAATCTTGCATTTCATAGCATGTTTAGAATAGACCATAGGTATAAGGGGATGCCTGTTTTCTTTCAACTTTAAATAACATCCCAAACTTGGATAAAGTTAGCATTTTCAAAGTATGTTAGAAAATAAGAAATTTTTAAAAATTCCATTAATTTTTTTCCTTTGTAATATTGTAAATTATCACTTCTATAGCATTGTTAAATTTTATACTATCAAATTCAGATTTTAAAGAAGTTTTTAAAATAAGCCTTTGTTTTTTTTAACTTAATGTAAATACTTGTTAACTATAGAAACATTTCCATTTTTACTATTTGTTAAACTTGAAGAAGAAAAAAACTTGATATAGTCACCAATTGTTCAACTCTTCCATAAAAATTATTTTTGAAGTTTTTATAAGGACTTATTCTAAATTGTACATAGATTGTTGAGCAGCACTTAACAAGGTAACATTTTAAGGTTTGGTAATGTATTTTGCAATACCTTTTTGAAATTTTGGAAGCATTTTTATTGCATTTCATTTGTATATATTGTAGATGCATGTAAAAGCACAATATTGGATGTTTAAAATTGAACTTTCTTGTTTATAAATTGGAGCAGATCATTTTTCGAACTAATTGTACTATTCTTGTATAAAATACTTTGTAAATAACATGTCTTGCTAGAATTTAATTTATATGTGAATAAACCAAAATTTTTTCTTTGCATATTATTGTCTTCCATTTCTCATTTTAAGTATATTTACAATTTATTTAAAAGATACATTAGTGTAAAGTTTTCTCATTGTATGATGTATATATATTTAAAAAATTTTAAAATTCATAACAGTTTGATTAATCTGCAGTTCTGTTTAAAATATTCTATTAAATACAAAATACCTTTTTTAACTGCATAATTTATCAAATCTATTTTATATGAATTAAAATTGTTTAATGTTCAAGATTTGAATTGTCTTAGGATAATAAAAGCTTTTAAAGTCACAAACTATTCTTAATGAAAAGTATTAACGTTCTAATGTATATATATTTTAAATATAACATTTTGAAAGTAGCAAAATAACTAATGCTAATTATTTTTTAAAGATGAATCCTATTAACAGTTTTATATTTTTAAAAATTTACGGATTAAAAAGATGTGAAATTTGTTATTCCATGCATATTTAAGTATCAGGAAAACAGAACTGGTATGTATGAAAAAATAAACTGTGACCATTCAGGCTGAAAGCATTGAATTAAGCAAGGATTCTGGATGTTGAAAAAAAATAACAGTTCTAACCTGCCTTTGCTGAATACGAGAATTTTTTAATTGAAAGAATAAAACCTAAACTTGTTTATCATTTTTCAGATTGAGAAGTATCAAACTTTAATATTATATGGACTCGGTGTTCTAAATGAAAAATATATCTTGTTATAATAATTCCAACCGAAAAATTAATTTTAAAGTTGATCTGAATGTAACAATTAATACTTTTATGTTTGGTTAAAGTGACACATTTTTATAAAGTTTGCTGTATCATAGATTGATATCTATATTATTACCACATATAAACTTGGTTTTGATATTGGATCTTTTTATTTCTATCTTAAGATGTGAACTGATTTCGAGTGTAATTTTGTAACTAATTTGATATCAGGCAAAGACTGTATTGAAATAATTTATACAATAATACACTAAAGTGGTTTTAAAGATTCACGCTTTTTAGACTTGGAAAGGAAATTAGTTAAGCAAGCTGCTTCACTAAATAAACTAAGTGTTGTGTAATATTTTATTTAATTTATTGAATAGCAGTTCAGAATTTTTTTCATTAAAATTGGAAAGAGTTCCATTAATTTTATCTATTAAAAGTTCTAATTTAGTAAATTAAGACTAAAATGTGAAAGATTTTTTATTGCGTATTAAATATGTTATATAAATAAGAGGCTTCTATGCATTAAATCTTATCAGAGCTTAGAAATATGGACAAGGAAATTATAAAGCATTTGCTTTTATCACTGCTATTGGAATTTAAATATTTTTAATGGTGCTTACTACACTTTTAAAATAATGAAATGCTTAGTGCAATATATATCTATTGATATATTCAATCTACAATGGGCCAGAGATGAATGTAATTTTAAAAGAAAGCAATGTATTTGTGCTTAATCTCAATCACTTAATTATATGCTTACATTATATTTAAAATGTGCATGGCATAGGTATTCTTTGGCAAACGCGTATTTGTGAATAATATGTTGCGAGCCTAATTGTGCTATAATAGAAATTTCTTGTCAAAATTATATAGCCTTATATTGTCAATTATGCATTGTTTTAATTGCAATGTTTGTCACTGATAACTAGATGCTCTTTTTCTTAAAAAATTACATTATGTTTTAATGTACTGTGATTATGAGTACCTTTTTTTTTTAAATCAGTTTCTGATTAAATATGTATTCAATTTATAATAAAATTACTTCTCTTTCTTGGATCATAACTATTAAGTAAAATATTTCAAAAGTCAGTTTTCACTTACTATTGATTCAAGTTATTAATAAAAAAAAGTTGTGCATATATTTTAAATACATTTTTTATTCTTAGTTATAAAATGCGAAAAAGTATAATTTTTACATGTAAGGTGTTTTCTGAAATTTAACCAATATATAATTTAGAAATAAAACTTTATATTAATGTTATAATTACTGTTCCACGTTCTAAATGACAAAATGTTGAGATTACTAAACATTAAAAGAGCATATTTGTGTGTAAAATTTCAAGTAACAATTTTTGAAAAATTTCAAGTTTTTCCTTTATTTTTTGTTTTTACCTAGTAAGGATATTTAAATCATACTTGTGATGAAATTAATTTATTTTTCTGAGATATTTTTAAAATCATTTGGGTGTAAATACATGAATAATTCATTCCTAATTTCGCTTTTATAAACTTGTTATTTATGATTAATTTTTTTAATTTTGATTCTTTGATCAGAAATTGAATAAAAATAAAAGGCATTTTTTTTCTCATGTTTTTATTAATTGTATCCATTGATAAAATTAATGATGTAGTTAATCAGTTACTAGGCGAGGTTTCGTTGATATTACTCTTTTTTTTTTTGAAAGTTTTAGTTGGAGAGTACTTGTATTTGTTTTTGATGAACAAATTTAAAAAAGAATTCTTTTCTGTTTCGTATCGCCATCGTGTGAAAGGCTATTAAAGGCACACGCCTCTGTTAGATGACGTGGTCAACACCTGAGCTGTTGCCTCTGTCTTAATGTCTACACAACTTTGAGTAATGATTTTTGAAGCTTGATTCTCTGTTGAACATACAGCGGTTGCTGCATGATGGTATTTAATACAGACTAAACGTTCATAGCGGTTGCGACCCTAACAATTATCGTTAAAACTTCCCTGAGAAAGCAGAACCTATTAATGAATTTCATGTACTGTTTAATTTTTAAAATCTAACCTTCGCGTTACAAAATGTTTTTACCTGTGAATTAAAATAATATTTGAAAATAGTTTGTGATAAATATATAATATAAGTAATTCTGCGAATGCCAGAAAAATTTTGTTACTTTTTTATTCAAATTAGCTCAGATGTCGTCACTTTGCTGTACTTCGAAATTTCACGATATGTCGACAGTTGCCTTCAAGTAACCTCGAAATGACGTCAAAAATCAATCAATCGTACAAACACTGGGCGCTTATTATGTTAAATAGAATATTTTTTTGAGAAATTAACTAAATAATACACATATTTTAAACATCATGTTGAGAAAATAAGGAAAATGGCATATGTTGTTATTGAATAATTTATTCTTAATTGTGTTGGTGACCAATTGCATTTGTGACGCTCGTCTTAGAAATTTGTTTGCATTTTCTTTTTTATTTAAAAAAAATACCGATATTTTAAAAACGAATTATATCGGATTTTGATACTTAAAAGAATGGAATATAGGTTCTATAAAAAAAAAATTACTTACTTTTAAGATTAATTTCCTGCAACAGGGTTGTTTCTATAAATTTTTGAAATGTTCTAACACTTTGGAGAGCTACTCTTGTGTGTGTGTATAATATATATCTAATATATAAAATTCTCGTGTCACAGTGTTTCTAACCAAACTCCTCCGAAACGGCTAGACCGATTCTAATGAAATTTGTGCGTATATTCAGTAGGTCTGAGAATAGGATGCAAACTATTTTTCATTCCGATATTGCAATTAGTTAAAAAGATATTAATTAAAAACCTTAAAACGCCTAATTGTTTTACTCCTGCGGGTTGTTTACTTGGCAGAACTTCCATTCCGTTTCGGCCGAGCGGTGATCCGACGTTTTTCACCATCTTAAAATTGCCATCCAATTTTTACCGTTGAAATCAGACAAAAAATAATTACGGAATCGGAAAAATCATTTATTTCGCCACAATACGGTATACTTTTTTTTGCAAAGTAATGATATTTTCTATTTTTTAAGAATTTTTTAAAAAAGCGTTAAAACATGCGTTTTTATGCAAATTATTTCTAAATTGTTGCGTATGAATTTGTTTTCGTGATATTAAAACGATATTCTACACTAAATAACTTCAAGCCTTTCTCTTTTAGATCCAGCCATTTAAAAATAAAATTCCCAAAACTTTTTTTTAAAAAAGATTTTTCAAAATATACTTAGAATTTTAGCTTAACATTGAATAACTTTGTCATTTATGAAAATAACTTATTTTATTAATTAATTCTAATTATTAATTCAATAATTTATTTTTTACTGTCTTTAGTTAACAAAATCAGAAGAATTAATTGGTGTTGTCTTGAGGTATGATACGAGTTGGGGGACTTTCAACCATGGACTCCCCCTTGAAAAATTTTTGTGTGCGCCACTGACACAATATCCTCCTTTTCCTTAGCAGGCCGCGGTTATCTTTTCTAATGTAGACCGGTCAGCAATGATAAAAAAAAAAGTTAAGGAGCACTGATGTATGGTATTGACGCCTTCTTTAACAGGATAAGTAAGTTTACTTTTATCTTCCATAATCATCACATTGCAGCGATTTAACAGCCAGTAGTCCCTGGGTTCCTTCTTAGTAGACATTTGGACTTTTTATGTATCATTTATAAACTTTCAGTATATAAGTAGTTTCGGCGAAGAAAAAACTATTTTTTTTGTCAGTATTAACTCCAATGTGGTCAGTTTGTCATCGAATTGCGGTTTCATGTCAATATACCATGACTCCTTCTCCAACACTACAGCTTGCTCCTCCATTTTCATGCAGCACAGGAAAAAAAACAATTTTTTGCTGAACAAGTTAAAGTAAAATTGTGTATGTTGACACTCCCGAACAAACCGCAAAGTGCAACTGACAAATTCTGAGGCACGCGTTAAAAAGTCACGTGTTTTGCCACGCGTTATTCAAAACGAGTCGGAGATGTATTTTATACTTTACCGGTTTCTCATTTGGCATTCAAAAGAGTGTATTGGTAATATGTGAAATATGAATCATTTCATACATTGTAGGCTAGATTTAGGCATTATATAGAATGCCAGATTTCATACTTTGCCGGTAACATATACCGTGAAATCCGGCGTGTAGCGCGCACTTTTTTAACACAAAAATTAGATCGAAATTTTTACGGGTGCGCCTTATATGCCGGGCATAAAAAAGAGAGCATAGAAAAGAATTAGACTTCTAATAAATCGAAATACTGTTTAATTTAAATTATACTATTTTTTCCCCCAAGCTGAAATAAGACCTCGAATAAATTATTTCCAAACTTAAGAACATTGTGCACGTATATTTCAGGTTTCTTCGTTAAAAAAAAAAAAAAAAAAAAGGGGGGGGGGGCTGCATGTTATACGGCGAATATATGTACCCAAAAATCAAAAATTGCAGCATGAAAGTATAGGTGCGTGTTATACGCGGGATTTTACGATGTATACAATAATTACTTTTCAGGCATTAACTTAGATGTAAGGCTTATATATATTCTATATCTTACTAACTCTAAAAGATAATTCTTAAAATTTTACTGAATTAAAAGAAAACTCATACTTAGTACCATAATATTTCCTTAAATGCAAATATTTTATTATTGCGGAATCTTGTTCACTTGTTATTGATAAAATAAATATTGTGAGTTAGGACAAAAATTTCAAAAGTGGTGATTATTTTTTTGAAAACAATTATTATAATTACGTATATATTTTCTTAACCCACATTCATCATCCCTTTTGCAGCTGTTAACACTCAATACAGTGAACATTTACAGAAAACTTAGCACACAGTTATAAAAGAATTTTTAATTTTTTTTTTTAATGATTGTAATCTTTTTATGTCTTAGATATGTAAGAAAAACACTATTCTTTTAAGTTTCTTATGATATTTAATTACAACTATTTTTCCTTTTCTCTAATAATAATTCTCTGCAGACGATAATTATTTCCTTTTAACAATAATTATTTTTTAAAATCGTTTTGACACATTATTTTTTGCGTAAATAGAAATTTTATACAAATAATAATATGCATGCACTAACAAAAAAACATGCAAGGGCAACAAATTAAGTAAAAATTCTTTGTATTTTCTAATTCACTTTTCATTTTTGTAATCTTTTTAATTGTTGCCCACTAAAATTTGAATCATTTCACTACCAACATTTCCTGTTAAAAAAAATGCATTCTTTAAATGTTGTTTTTTTAAATTGCAGGACTTAAAAAACTTGAAATATATGATTTGTGTTCATATCCCACAGATGAAAGCAATTATTCTCCGCTCACAATTTAATTTTTGTGTTTTTCTTTTTCTCTCTCGTACTTTTTCAATTTGGCAACATCGAAAAAATTCGTTCGTCGTGTTTGTAATATTAGTTTTGTACTAAAATTTAATTTTTTTTGCTACTATAAATAATGAACGCAGTTTTTAAAGCAATTTAATTGCTGAAAGGATGTTTTTGTAAATGTCATTGAGATGATCAGAAAAAAACAAAATAAAATAATGTTACTTTTTAATTCTGTTTAGATGTAAATAACCTGCTTAGCTATTTAGAATGAATCACTGGAAAAGTTAAGCTGAAAATTCGCTTTTTCCTATAAAAAAATGGGGGTTTTTTTTAGTAGCTTTAGGTAATTTACTTTTTTTCTTGTTTTAAAAACTGTCTAAATGGTTCAGTCTTGGAATTTTATTTGATCATTTGTTTATTATTAACTCTTACAAACTTTTCAAAAAAGTACGAATTGAGGAAAATTTTATAAAAAATTTCTTTTCTCATTCGATGGTAATATTTTAATAAAAATGGAACGGAATAAAAAAATATAATGGATGTAATAACAAATAAACAGAATGTAAACTGTGTGTTGTACAAGATTAATAGATCTTGGAACTTTTTTTTTTTATCGTGCTAGAAATATCAAGCATCAGATAGAAATGGTATTTATTATCAGGCTCATACAAAAACTGGAATGTCTAAATCAGGTTTTTTTCTTCCTGAAAAGGAAACTTTTTCAACAGGGATAGTACTTCTACGGCGGAAATATCATTGCCAAAACTGCTTACGAAATGCTAAAGGCGTTGAACTTTTATCTTTATAGACAAGTTTTAAATTTATATTTTGTAGTATGTCTGAGTCTTAAATTAGAACATCAGATGCGAATGGATTATTTCATATCTTTATTGCGAAAATAGCATAATCCATGTCTGTAGTAGTTAATCTCATTTTTCAATTTTTTATTTATTGTAATTTTATGTTATTTTGTACATTATTCATATTGGGTTATAATTTATTGCGGTGGAATTTTTCCTACCTATAAGAATAATTCTTTTTAAGTTTTACTTTTTTTTTTAGATTTAAATGTTATATTTTTAACACCTCATACACAACGCAAAGCAAACAAACCAAAGGCTCCAGCAGTATAATTTTTTCTCAAGGTTGCAAACCTAATTTTTATTTATTAAATTTATTTATCAAAATTTTTCCACAATTTTTATTACCTCAAATCTAACATGGCAAATTAATCAGTAAAGTCAACAACCAATTTGTGAAGATAGGGGATAAAGACCTCTTATGAGATCATGTGCCCCATTGAACATTCTACGTTCTAGATTTAAATATATAAATATCATTTAGTCTGTTTTGCAGATAATCCTTGTGTATAATATGTATACCAAAATTGTAATATGTATTATAAATATGCAAAATCGTTTTCGACTTTTCAATCTGAGTTAAAATTTCAAAATTGTTTGAGGCAATTTACTCATATTTAATATTTATTTATTAAGTAATTTGGATTTGTAGGTGAGGTTTTTTTTTTCATACATAGTTTCTATTTCTAAAATATGCACTGAAAAAAATTATTTAAAATATATGGCAGTTATAGAGACTGCCGATAGAAGTGAAAACTTAGAACTTTTAGTATTAAAATTTGAAATTTCATAATGTTTGAATTAAAATTATCAACATCAATCTGGTTTTCACATCTATTGACACTCCGAGCAACAATTATATGCATGTTTGTATGGTTTTTATTATTCAAATATAAAATATAAATACAATTCAATTAAAATAACAATTAATATACAATTATATTATTTATGGATAGTATTTGTATGTACTTAAATTTCAATGTACTTGATTTCTAACATTATTTTAATTGTTTGCATCATTGTCATAATTAATTTCAACAATACTTAAGACTTTTTGTACTTTCAATTATTTCGTTTTGTTCTAAAAAAGATACAATAGGCTTATGGTAACTAAAGTAAGAAAGGAAAATGTTTGATTCAAATTTATCTAAGTATCGCTTAAAAACCACATCCATCCTCGTTTTATAATTTGTAGTACTGAATTTTCAATCACTTAACATATTTAAATTAAGTGTTTCATTTAGAAATTCAATTAGTGGTAGATTTTTATCATCTGCAAAGTTAATATTGAAGTCTCCACTTAAAATCATCGGTACATTATCATATTTTTCGCCAAATCTTTTTTCGAATATTTCAGAACCTTCTTTTGTATAATTCATTAAATTTTCGAATAAAAATTGTTGTATCTGTCTCATAGATTTTTCAGGCGAAATATAAACGACCACCATTAATATGTATTCATTTAGCTTGGGAAAGAACTGTTTCCGACTGGAACTCCAAATTCTTGGCCTCACCTAAAGCTTTATGGACTAAAAAGTTTTTCCCGACTATTTATCAACGGCTAAAATGTAAGAAATTTGTTACTGATTTTAAGTTATCCCAGATTCTAACAGGACATGGTAATTTTAAGAGCTATTTATTTAGGTTTAACTTAATTGGTAATGATATTTGTTCTTGTGGTCTGGATGCTGAAACCGCGGAACATGTCTTGTTGTATTGTAATCTATATTGTTGTAAAAGAGAAAATTTTAAAAATGAGTTAAAATGCTTAGGTATTTCCTGGCCACCCATTTTGTCTTTGTTAGTCAATTGTTCTGAAAGCCTTAATGTCTTGAGAAAATTTGTTTACAGTATAGATTTTTAAAATTTTACCGATACTTTCCTTTCTTTATATTTGTGTATTTCCTCCCTTCCTTTATTTTAGTTTTGCTCTTTATGTTTGTTTGTTTTTTCCCTTTTTGTGTTTTCCCCCCTTTATTATGTTTTTTTTTCTTCTTAATTATGTTTTTTTTGGTTGTTGTTATTATTATTGTTTTGTAATGTTGTTACCACTTACGTCTGTAAGCCTCATGTTATGCTATGTGGAGCATAAATAAATTTATTTAAAAAAATAAATTAATTAATATGTATTGCCCATTCTTGGAATCGCAACCAGCAACGCATATTTCGCTTATATCAGAAACATTAACACCAATGGTTCTAGTGAATTTAGTATGTATGTTCATATGTGAAGTAATGAAGTGTGACGTATCTTGAGTATTGTGATAAATAGCTACGCCTGCTGCTGGAACTTCGGGTCTTTTATAACTTACAACAAAGTTGAAATTTGGAATATCAAGTGGTTCTTCGTTTTTCATACGAATTTCTGACAAGAACAGAACATTTGACTTTTTTACGAAAGCATCATTTTTTAGGTCAGCTGCATGCGCATGCAAACTTTGACAATTGAATGAAAATATCGATAATCCTTTCTTGTTGGAGATGAATTCTAGAAAAGTTTTGGTGACCGTTTGTTGTGTATTGTTTGTAACCTTTTTAATTCTAACGTTAGATCCTCTCGATGACTTGTTGATCTTTTATGATGTTTATTTGCATTAATAACCATATTTAAAACTTCAACAATTTAATCTTGAATTATTATTAGATTTTATAAAAATTTTAATTTCAAAATCCATGATAAAAATATGATTGAACAACTAGAAGTATGTTTTACCACGGTAGTAAGAAAACGTCTAAGCCACTGTGAAATACTAATCCGAATTGCGTGATGCATTGCAGAGGTTAAATATTAGAAAATAAATAATACAAAATTTTGAAACGTGAGAATAAATACGAAGATTTAAAATAATTTTAAATAATATAAAATTTTCAGACGCCAAAATAAATACGAGTATTTAAAATAATTTTCTGTTATTTTTTTTTATCTTAAAAATATTAGTTTTTTTTTTATTTTGTACTCACTATTATACTGCACAATGATTCTTCAATTAAAGGATACAAATAATAATCAAACAAAAACACTATTTCAACATTGCGCAGTATATACACATTGAGCTTTTCACGAAATCCATTCAATTTCACTTATAAGATATACACAGCACTATACATCAGCTACATAGCTACAGATATACTGCTATAAGCATGTCGGTGATGTAAACGCACCAGATTTCACCCATCCAAAAAGTTTCTAAGTCGAAAAGCACACTGCGCGTGCGCCAGTCAGCATGTCGGTGACGCGAACCCATAAGATTTTCCCCTACCAAAAAGTGCCCAACGCCGCTAAAGAAGTTTTCACTTCAAAAAAAGTCCCAAAAGTGTTTTTTATATACAATGGCTCCTCAAGGTAACCAAACATTTTCAAACTTTGATGAGATGATGCTATGTCTTCAATAAAATTTGATATTTCCCAAAGGGATTTTTAAATAACATCAAGGTAATTGAATTCTTAACAATATTATAAAGTTATTTTAAATGCAAAAAGTACAATTTATTTTTTAAAAAATCAAAAAGTAATTAGTAAGTTGCCTAAAAAGTGATCGGACACTTATAGAAATGCCTCAAAACAGGAAATACTGTAATGCTTTGGTAAGAGGAATCTTTGAACACATAAAAAACAACAGCTCATCCGGGCTTAGAGTTCATTAACTTTTTCGTAATTTCTGCAAAGATATTCATTCGTTCTTCGGTTACTATTTTTAGTTCACTTTCCGTTTTAATGTTCTATTTTGGTACTCTGGCATCGAGTTTTCTTCAAATTATGTGATTGAGTTAAAATCCGGTGATTGAGGAGGTGTTTTTTTAAATATCCTGGACAATAACAGAGAAACGAGTGACAGATGTTCAGAACCGTGTGCTTAAAATCGTTATCTTGATGAACTGCAAAGTTATTTATGTTACTTAAATTCTGGATTGATAATTGTAAATTGTCTTTTAAAATATTTAAATATAGATAATCATCCATTATACCATCAACAAATACCAAATTACCCAGTCCTGAGATTGACAAGCTCTTCCACGTAACCTGCCGCTATGATTCACTGCTTCAACTAAAGTCTTAAAATTAGTTCATTTTTTCCCCTTCGTGTTGTTATATGCGCGTGTAACAGAATGTTACATTAGCTCTTATCTGCAAATAGCGCGTGATTTTAATACGGTATTTATTTATTGTTGATTTGGAAAGTCTAAGTTTGGGATTCACAATTTTGTGTGTGTGTGTGTGTGAAATGTACTTGTAAACTAGCTGACCTCTGTAATCGTTGAAACGATCCATTTGAAACTAGAGAGAAAAACTGTTTTAATTGAGTTCTGTAGAAATTTTTACAGTGTTCGAAACGCGCAGATTCTTAACAACTTTGTTAAACTTCTTTTAACATCGATTTAGGTTTTCTGGATGGCCACTTCTCTTGTTTTTCGATTTAATTATGCCCTTAAGAGAAATTTATTACATATAAATAGTAAAATGGTGTAAATTTAATTAATTTAATAACATTTTGAAATGGTTTATCTCTTTTGTGGTGAAAAATAACTAGCTTTCGAACATCATTCGTTCCTTACCATTACGAACCACTGATGTCATTAACTAGAATATATTTTTGCTAAGCTAACTAGCAAAGGTAAGGCAAACGATATTTCAAGTTTTTTTTCCGTCGTAATATAAATGTAAAAGAAGTGGCAGACGACAATATTATTGGAAGATTTCATTCTAAAATGTTTTAGAATTTGACTATATATATATATGCAACACTATCTGTTTTCATTTTTTTTTTTTTTTGAAGAACCAATATTTAAAAAAATAAATTATGCTAAGTTTTAGTGTTTAGAATAAATGTATAGATTATGTAATAAATAGTCGGACTTTCTCCCTTCCAAGTTTAATGTCCAGCTCTAGGACTTTACTATATATTCCTTAAATGTCTAATCATTTTGTGGAGCCACTATATTTTTTTCAGAAATATAATTTTGATTATAAGTATCCCGTTACAGTACAATGTCGCTTATCCGAATCAATTGGGACCGGACACCATTCGGATATGGAATTGTTCGGAAAATCGAAAGCTATCCATGCAGTATATGAAATCGGACACTATACGAATATTGAAAATCATCACATGCGAGAAACGTGCTTGAAGAAAAAGCAAAATAGATGCAATTTTACTTTTATTGTGGAAAATAATCACTTATTTTTCGCTGTACCATTGTACACCTTCATTTTTTTGCTGTAAGGTCTCTGATTCTCTTGGGCAGCAGTAGTTGAGTAGGACATTGTTGTTCGTACCACTCCGTAGCTGTCTCTAGCGCAGAAACGCGTCAGCATTTGATGGGCCCTTGCTACTTTCGTTGTTGTCTTCGTCTTCATCCGTTTCATCGTCGACAGGGTCGGATTCTTCTTGCATGGAAATCACAATCTCGTCATCATTTAGCATTTGAAATCCACAGTCTTCTGCATCGCATGTACTCCAGGTTTCTACATCAACAAAACTCAACAAAAAATCGTATATACACCACCTCACTTGGAAACAAACTGACCTAATATTTTTTCCGCTCAAATATTAACAAAATCACTCAACTGATATTCCCCAAATATTCCTCATCTTGGGTTTTCCCGTCACTTTTGGCTTCACGCGAAACAAATCTTGAGCATTGCACTGTTCGAAAACGTATCCGGACTTTGGTCCGGATATTGGACGCTCCGTATAATAAGCGTTCGGATAAACGACGTTCTACTGTATTTTGTACAAATTTATCTAAAAATAGTTGCACACTCGACAATTTCTTTTGTTGATAAATAATTTTGTTATGCACTAAGTCTTTCTTTTTGATATGTTTATATTACACTCATGTCCATAAATTAAGGATCATTCAGAATCACACAGAAATTGAACTCTAAAATAAAAATTTCACCTGTAGAATTATCACACACATCTTGAAGAAGAATATGCAAATTACAGGAAACCATCAGATAGCTCGGATAGTACGTCACAATGACGAGAGTGTAAGAGAGGGGTATATAAGGAATGGTGGCAAAGAAGTAAAATTTTTCACAAGCGCTTTAAAAGCCTTTCAGTGCGATAACCGCATAGTTATGGCACAAAGGAAGCATTTGGAGGATTTTTTACGTGGTAGAATTATCGGACGACTGGAATGTGGACGTATACCAGCTGGAAGTATCCGAGGAACTTGGAATCGCCCAGAGTGTCATCTCCAGGCTTTGGCAACGATTCCAAGATGATAGTAATGTGAGTAGATGTTACAGCACAGGTCGCCCCCGAGTTACAACGCCGAATGAGGACCGGTATTTGGCAGTTACTGCCAAAAGAAACAGACGGAGCACAGCATCAGACTTGTCTCATCAGCTCTCTTCAGCTACTGGTACGACAGTTTCAAGGCAGACCGTGTACAGACGCTTAGGGCACATTGGTATATATGCTCGTAGGCCTGTCAGATGTGTTCCCCTTACCGCAATTCACTGTCGCCTGCGATTAACCTGGAGTAGAGATCATGCATTGTGGACACCGCAACAGTGGTCTTGTGTGATGTTTTCCGACGAGTCCAGGTTTAGTTTGCAGTCTGATTCTCGCCGGACTTTCATATAGAGAGCGCCAGTTATCCGTTACCACCAAGAGAACACCATTGAATGACACCGTTACGGTGGTGCAGGATAGCTCGTTTGGGGAGGAATTATTCTTGGTTCCAGAACTGACCTGCATGTTCAGAGTGTAACGATGACAGGCCACATCTATCGGGATGTCATTCTGGAACAACATATACGTTTGTTTTGGGGCGCCAGGGGTGCTGAATTTCTGTTTATGGATGACAACGCCCGTCCTCACCGTGCAAACATTGTAGACGAATGCCTTCAATCGGAGGGTATCACCCGTATGGATTTGCCAGAATACTCACAGGACTTGAATCCGATAGAGTATGTGTGGGATATGCTTGGCCGACGAATTGCAGCCCGTCAACCCCCTCCCACCTGTCTACCGGAACTTCGGAGGGCATTGCTTGATGAGTGGTGTAATATTTTCCAAGATCAGATTGATAATTTGATACTCAGCATGCGTAGGCGTTGTAAGGCCTGTATTGCATCGTCCGGGAGACATTCTCCGTATTAACCATCATACTAACCATGTTATACTGTTTTTTGTAAATAGGTTCTTTTTTGAAATTTGCTCAAGGGAGTAAAAATCGCAATTTTTATTAATTATGTCAAACATATAGCATCTTTTTTGCTCTTTACCTTTTGTTTAATAAATAGACTTTACAAATAAGTCAAATTGGTTTTGCTTCTGTCTCTTTCTTTGCCTGAACTTCATTATCCTTAATTTATGGACTTGAGTGTAGCTATTTGATCTTCTGGAGAGATCGCATTCTTCGAAATAATAAAAAAATTATCAAAATGCTCATTTCGTGTTTCTGACTGTACTATAGTAATACATATCTACAAAACTGTAATATTTAATAAAGTATTAAATTGGATGAACCACTAACTAGAAAATTTTTTGTAATGGTTTTAAAATTTAATTGTTATTTATTAACTCAGAACATATATATATATATTTAATTTCTCCGTTTAATTACTTAGAATTAATTTAGCTTCTCTTTTACTTTTTTTCATATGAGATGTTTTTTATTTCTACACCTAGAGAAAAAGCTTCTTGAAATAAATTTTTACTTAAATAAAACACACAATTTTAATTAATTTTCTTATCATCCAGCCTTTTTATCAAATAAAGTTTTATCTGTTCGGAATAACAGAATCATTTATTTAACAAAAAATATCTAATCCTTTATTCCGAATTATTCATTTGAAAATTATTTTATTTTTAATTAAAATTGAATTTTATCATTTAAAATTGCAACTAAAGCTTTTCTTTATTCTAAAATCACGTAAAAGCTTTAAAATAATTTTAGTGTTCGAATCTTTCGTCTTATTTGAGTCGCATATTCCATTTGAGAAATTATTTGTTCTATACCCAAAACCATTTCTTGCTGCATTATATCGTTTGATATTTATTTTGAATTCGAAAGTATTTACTTTGTTCGCTTGAGAATTTTTATAAACAGTTGAATAGATTTTAAATCTTTTTAAAATTCTATTTCCAAGAATCATGATAAATAAATACTAAAATTTCCTAACTGTATATTTTATTCATTGTCAAAAAAACAGCCAAAAAGGTAAAAAACGTTTTTTTTATTCTCAATGTCATTGTAACGGAAATATATACGGAATGTTGCATTGAATGAAATTTTAGCATTTCCCCCTCTTTTTATGTATTTTACTTTAAGATTTCATGTTTCTAGGAAGTGAAAGAAGTGACAACTATTGGACCGTATTAAAGAAAAAAATATATATACCCGAACTCCATTCTTGTCATTTCTACAAATCTTTATCAAGTATTTTACTTTTTGTCAGCTGTCAAAAAGTAAGGTATTGGGAAAATTTTTCCATTAAAATGTATAATTATTATTTTTGTTCGAAGACAAATTATTTTTGTAAATTTTCAAGCATTCTTATTTTATTTTGTAGGCAATAGCGATAGAGCAGAAAACAATCTGAATTCTAAATGTTTCATGTAACTAATTAGCAATTTAAAAATATCAGTGTTGTTCCCCCCCCCCCCATTCAGTTATTAAAATGATTCAAAATTTGATGATATTATAAAAGCCAGGAATTATAGCTAATTTTTTTTTTAACACCATTCAACGAAGGAACGAGCTCTGACTCAAAAAATGGCCGCGCTAGCTCAAACTCGCGGCCCACAACGAACATTTTTGCGGCCCGTATATCGGGATACAATAATAGAAATAAAATATCAAAATTTCTCCCGAAATAGGAAAAATAGTAGTAGAGAAGAGATGCCAAGTGTCAGAACGAAAACATTAAATTTGTTTCTTGTTTTTTTACTTATGTTTATTATGATGTATTATTTAAAATAAACTTACGCTTCTACGGATATTGATTTTTTATTTGCGGGCCACTTAAAATTAAACCTTATTTGCTTGGCTCAAGTTAGCCTTTGAGTTTGACACCCTTAACGTAGGTGATAGTTTGGAGAGGGGTGCCTGAGCTCAGGTGTCGTCCTTGTCATTTGACCGTTGCTCAAAATTAGGAGGCCCTCGTACAGTGCGACGTGAAAATAATTCTCATTCACGCAATGACCCAAATAAATAAGGCAACTGGTTTAACCGAGTTATATGATACTATAAATATTATTTTATAAACAAAAATAATGAAAAAAAAAATAGTAACACGTACACATTTACAGAATTTTTATATTATTTAAAAGCATAATAATTATCGAAAACAGTACTGCCCTAAATATTTAATCTCCATTCTGGCGTTGCACCACTTATTTTCTTAAAAGAGTGATAATTTTGCACAAAATGTTATCACTGATTAAATCGAAATAGCTTTTTAAAAAACAAACATATTCATTCATGTATAATAGCAAGGAATCAAAACAACGTCCGCACGGTCAACACCACCTTATCTTCATGGTTTCCGCATAGTATTACACTGCTCTGTTGAAATTGAAGTTTAGCAAAACAACAACAAAACTCCAGGTTGTCTGATACGGTTCGACAGGTGCCTTTGTGAATCATTACCCTTGCTCAGTCAATGACCAATGACCAGTTGAACTAAACTCTTGCATGCTGCTTTTTTTAAAAAAAATTATGCATTACAGGCATTATATGATGTTTTAATTTATTCTCTACGGACTACCTTGTGCATAAATTTGATATTTGTACCTGGATTAAAGAAATATATTCTAAGATTAACTAATTTGTTTATCATCTTTCATCCTATTTTATTAAAAGGTAATTTTTATTAAAATCATTTTTTGTTATTTAAGCTATTTCTGAAATTTCTAAGCAAACTATGTTGTCTAAATCATGAATATATGTCAATTCTCTTTTCAGTGTGGTGGGATTAAAATTATTTAAACGTGAAAGTTCACTGACCTAACGACTATTTAAGCATTAAAACGGATGCATCTTAAGCTTTTTACAAGCTGTTCAGTAAACTTCAATAAAAATAGTGACAAGTAAGCAAAATTGGATTACGCTATAGTTTCATTTTAAAAGATTAATGAAAAAATATTAATTAAATTACTATTATAATATTATATAATATTACTAAAAATATTAAAAAATTAATTAAATTACTACAAAAGAAGAAAAAAAAATCAATGTAACTTTGTAAGGTTCTACTTTTAAAACAGTAATTTTGAAAAAGCGTATAAATGAGGAATTTTTTATGAAATTCAGCGTCAGGTGAATTAGAATATACATATAAAATTATTTTAAGTACATTATTACAAGAAAAAATTATTTAAATGCAATTATTTTGCAAAAAAATGAAGAAAAGATATATTTTCAAAACAGTCGCCTTTCATGAAAAATGTTTCTCTAATAATAGTATTTTGCCTATGTATAGCTAGGACAGGGGGGGGGGCTAAATTAGGATTTTTAAACTATATAATTTAGGAAGGATTTATTCATTTTTTAATATATCAGAATGGCGAACTAAAAACACATCGATTATTATTTCTGTTGATCGTAACTCTGAAAATAATGAAAAATTTTCAAAACCCTAGTTCAGCGCGTGTAAAGAAACCCTAGCTATATATGTGCAAAATAATATTATAGAAGTATTTTTCATAAAAGCAGAATGTTTTGAAAATATGTCCTTTCTTCCATTTTTGCCAAAAAATTGCATTTAAGTTTTTTTTTCTTATAATAATATTCTTAAAATTATTTTTTTTAAATTTTAATTCAATTGACACTTAATATTAAAAAATTATTCATTTATACGCTTTTAAAAGAGCACGATTCCGAACGTTGTCCTTAGTAGAACCTCAAGATATTTTTCACTCCTAATTGATTGGTGTCCTCAATTGTAATGTTTTATTGCTAGTTCCCCGTTTATAGCAAAATAAGTACGCATTGTTTTTGTGGAACCGGTAGGAACTGGCTGAATCTTGAGGCTATTTTTTTTCTTTCTTTTGTTGTTTGATGCTATTGCTTTAGAATGTTCACGAGTATAACTTTCTCGTTGTTGCATTGCAAAATTCAGTTATTAATAATTATTTATTTGAGATTTTTATTATTGATTGCTTAATGTGCATTCTTATTTTTAAATCCCCTTCTAGCATTTGTGTGTATATATATATGATGTTTACTCGAATCTAAGACGCGCCATTTTTCTAGTGTTAATGCTACTGAAAATCGGGTGCGGCTTAGAATCGAAGGCAAAACATTTATTGAATGGTGGAAATTGAGTCTCAACGCCTTTCAAAAAGAAAAATGTATCCGTCCATTCTGGCCTCTTGCATCAATGACTTACCCTATTCCACAGTTTATCTCAAGTAATTCTGCCTATCTTAAACATCGTTGTCTGCTCGTATTTAGGAAATTTTTTTTGTATATGCTTTCTTTGATCATCTAAACATCAAAGATATCAGTAATAGCATCACACACACACAAGACGAGCTCACTAAGACGCAAGTGAGGCGAATTTATATGCAGAAAAAACAGAGAGTATCGACCACTGAAAATTTGACACGGATGAAATATATATACGTCGATGGCGTAAGTAAAATATAACTTTTGCTTTTTAATGTTCAACAATCTTTAAAAATTCTTTTATATTTTTCTATAATATATTTGTGACGGATTTATACGTGGCTCTACTAATCCCTTTATGACTCTTTTAGGAAAATATTTATTTCAACCAACTTTCACCGAGTAAGGAAGCGTGATTATGCAAATTAAGTATGTTATATAAATTCTGTATTGGCGAGTTTGAAAGTTGGCAAGGAGCTGGCGAGTTAGTTGATTAGTCGAAGGGTGAAGGATCGTGGAATTTTAAGGGCATTTGGAATTTATCTACGGAAGTTTACTGAGAGTGGATCAATTGGCAGAGATTACATCCTGATAAAGATCGCCTTCAAGGTTCAAATGGAGGACTCAACTTCATAAAAAGTACAGGTATCGTGATCCTTATTCAAATAGAAGTTAGCTTATTAGTGTGCGACGTAGTTTATATTGAGCGTGTTTAAGCTATCGTGGAATCAGTTGAGGGTCCGTATTATTATCCTCAGGCTATTGAGTCTCACCTCCGCGCTCTACTATCTGATCTGTTATCTTAATTAGATTGTTATTGTGTCTGCTTGATATTTTGGTAACAATATAATAAGTAGTGTGAAACATGTCTAGTGATTATTCAGTTTCTCCCCTACACCTAGCCGGGCCTGCGAGTAAGCAAGGGGTTTCAGATGGAAACAGGAACCGTCCGACATTACATATTCTTTTAGAAAATGTTGCATAAAAAATGCATTGGGTGGTACGAAAGACGGCACCTTGTGGGAAAATGGCGACGCTGGCACTCATTCCGAAGTCAGCCGTGAAAATGGGCGTGAAGAATCCTTTTCGAAACATGATATTGATGGTTAGAGTAATAAGTTTATGTATAAATTTGAAAGTTTTTTATACTGGTCAAATAAATAATTTACTTCATATTATTTCTCATAAATTTTTTTTAAAAAATTACTTAAGTAGCGGATATTGATGAACCTTTTACACAATTATTAATTTATTTATTTCAAAAATGAGTAGAGAATTGATGGTACGACTTAGAACTGATGACAACATTTTGTATTTGTATTTATTTAGTCATGTAGAGAATTATTTCAATAAAACTGATAATCAACACATTTTTTTTCACCCGATAATTTCCAAAGATTTACTTTAATTTTTTTATCGCATGTACAGCTCGTCCAGATTAAAAAATTTCCCCAGGGCCTAAAATTCATGCTATTTTGATGTAAAATTATATTAACGTCAAAAGAATCGATCCTTAAAAAGAAATTGTTAACGATTCTTAATAAATGAAATGAATATGGTTATTAGTAATAAGTAGATATAATTAGTTAAATAATTAACAGAAATATATATAGGCAATAATTTATAATATTACTTACAGAATTAGCAACATTAGAAATGATAAACAAATAAGTCAGAGCTTAAAATTTTTTCTTAAAATTCACACAAAAAAATTAAGTCTATTTATATATATTTTTTTATAACATCGGTATATATACGAGGATTGTGAACAATGCAGTAGCAACATAGATTGAAAGTGTTATAATCTACACACATACACATACATTCTAAAACATAAAAAGTAATACATCAAATATGAGTTTTCTTAGTAGGACAAAAATTAGTACATGTATTGAAAACGAAATGCTGTCAGTATCGTAGGAAATTGAATGGGCTTTTTTTGAAAATACAGCCACAAGATGATCAATAATGCATTGGCCCACACCTCAAATGCTGATGCAGCTGCTATATTTGAACTCTGACAGACGTCCTCCCGCTAAATTGTTAGCTATATATGTTTCTATTGGTTGGTTAGATCGGCAAAATTCAGCGACGTTCGAAGACGCCTGCTCATCTTAGTCAAACGGGCTCTGTTAGGGACACATCTGGTGGTTACACTGACCGAGAAAGTGTTGAAGCGGAAAGACAGCAATATAAAGGCATGCCATCCATGTTCGACCGCACATTATCCTGTTGAAATTTAAGCCCTGGAATACTGAAAAGGAAGGATAAGATTAGGGAGCGTGCTGTAAGAATGTCATGAATGACGACCAAAGGGTTCTAGTTATGGAATGGAAAGGTACCCTATACTATAACTCCTGATTGCCATGCTGTGTGGCGGACGACAGTCAGTTGAGAATCCTACTACTATCCTGTACGTCTCTAGAAATATTCTCGTTGTTCATGGGGGTTACATTCGTGGCGGGATTCATCACTGAAAACAATATTTTCCCAGTGCATTGCATTCCAAGTGGAATAGTTCTGTACTATTACTAACTCGCCTGGCTGTATACAACGGTGAGGGGCAGCCGATGCAAAGGACTTCGTGACCTGAGTTTCCACTCACGGAATCGCTTCAGTTACTGGCATCCTGGTTACAGGTTGAATCGTTGATAGGTTGCATCAAGAGTTATCGGGCCATCACTTTGTCCTCGCATTTTGTCTTCGATGTCTACCACTTGCCTTTCATGATGCTCTTCTTCTCACCGTTCACTTATTCCTTTTAATATCGTCGAATGGTAGCATTGCTGTAACTTAAATGCCAAGCGACTAATTATTCCTTTAATCCAATTGTTTACCATCTCTCAAATGGAGACATTTAGTCAAGCTGTTCGTGAACCTATCTGTGAGGCATTTGTTCTGTACACGTGGGTCGATGGAATCGCATTCGCATGGAAGTTATGCCTTAGCATCGGAATGGCATTTGTTTTATACACCATTTGGAATGCTCTGTTGTAATACGCTGGAGTTCTAGCTAATCAATCATTGACCGCCAAAAGTTAATCATGAGCTTATGCAATTTTGTCCCATTTGTGTAATTTCTTGGTGTGTTGCTTTTAATGCTATAGAATGTAAACATTGATACATTATCTTAATTTGTATCTTTTTAATTTAAGAAATTATTAAAAATAAAAAAGATCGAATCAGCCGATATATTTTCCCATTCAATACAAAATCTTCTTTCAAAGCACTACAGCCGGTTACCGGCCAAGGCTATCTCAGTCAGCTTACACCATCTTGATCTATTTGTGTGTAGTGTGCTATGTTCTTCCATAGATTAACTACCAAGTCTTTCAAACACTTTTCTACTTTATCGGTTCACCTTGTTCTCGGTCTTCCTCTTTCCCTCTGGAGTGTGGAAAGTTATTTTTTCTTTACAGGATTTTCATTGCTATATCGAAATACATGAAGAAATACCTTATTTGGGAAGCCTTGATCACTTTGATTATGTTGGGTTCTCTGTATTTCGATTGAAGTTCGAGGTTGAATCGTATTTTCCAAATTCCGTTTTCTCTTACTGCAGCAAAAACTTTTCGTAAGATTTTTCTCTGGAAAATCATCAGTTTCTCTTCGTCTTCTTTGTTAATTGTCCAGCATTCGCTGCCGTATAAAACAATTGGTCTTAATAGAGTCTTGTATAACTGTATTTTTGTTTCGCTACTTATATATTTAGATTTGAACTGGTTTCGCAATCCATGATAGCATCTGTTAGCCATCTTCATTCTATTTTTGATTTAAATTCTTATGACAAAATCTTAGCTTTGCATTAAATTTGCGGAAGAAATTATCATATCTCATGTTAAAGAATTTTTTCGTTATTGAATAAATTTAAGAGATATGGTTTACGTATTTAATTGAATATTTCAAATTAACTGCTCTTTAGAAATGAAAAAAGAAATCTTTTAATTTAATTTATATTTTTGTTACTGTAACGTTCATTTAGTACTTAACAGTTAAATAAAATAATTTATTTCTTGTTGAATCATTCATTCATAGAACAGAAGTTTTACAAATTAAAAAAGAATTCAACGATTCGTATTGTTGGATACTTCGGTTTGTTAGTAATAAATGTTAAAGTGCCCCCAAAAGTTGCCCCCATGGAATTTTGACATAGGGCCCGGTCAAGGCTGACTACACCAGAGCTGCAATGAGCAGCAATAAGTAACAAAGGAAAATAAGAAATAAAATTTAATAACTAGTAAAAAGCTATCATGAAAAAAAATGACTTATAATAAATGATAATACGCAATAAACAGTAATAATATGTACATATTAGAAAAGTACAATAGCAGAATAATAAATGTAAGATCTAGTAAAAATCCTTTTCAGTAATTCAAGGGTAAATGTGCTTTTTCCACAAACAAAGTATCAATACGCATCAACAAAAATGAAAAGGTGACCATATAGGAACAGTTCAATAACATCCTTTAGGACAGAGTGCGTATTATCAAAGCAAGTCGCACGTAATTGTCGACGTTTCATTCTGCTGAAGTTTTTATTTTCGCCTGCTTGTTTCCTGTTGCTGTGTTGTGTTCAACAATATCTTTTCTCGTTCTCTGCTTTTTTTTTCTTTCTTTTTTTCCGTATTTTCCCCTTCCCATCACGGATTAGCACGTGAGAAAGCGTATCTCATTTGCGTAACCTCACGACCATGTCGCGATGCGTTTGACAACGATACAAGCTCGGGAAATAAAACGTCGAGTTTTCCTCGTGTGTGCTGGAGTGAATTATGGAAATAAACATTAGGTGGGAAAACTGTCGTTGAGAACTTTTTAATAAAACATGAACTTTCTTCCCTAAGTCTGAAAATAAGCATTTTGTTAAATACAATGCATTGAATCCAGAAGTAATTAAATTTTTTAATTGAATATACTGGGAGGTGGACCTCACTAACGCTTGCTCATACTGTCGCATACCTCTCGTGGAATATTCATTGAACCAGCAAAAAGTGCAATAGATTTCTTATTTTACAGGAACTATGAGAAGTACCGTAAAATCCGGCGTATAACGCGCACCGCCGTATGAGATGAGCACCTATACTTTCAAACTGCAATTTTTTAAATTTTTATATATATTCGCCATATACGTGCACCTCCTTTTTTACGAAGAAACCTGAAATGTATTTGTGCAATTCTCTTATGTTTTGAAATCATTTATTCAGGTATTATCCCAAATTTTTGAAAAAATAGTATATTTCTAGAACATATAAAGAATGTGTCATTTCTTTTAAATAGACAGTATTTCGATCAATATAGATGCCTATTTCTTTTTATGCTCATATCATTTTATATTTTTATTTTTAAAGCCCCCATTTTTATACCCGGCGTATAATGCGCACCCGTAAATTTCGATCTTATTTTTTGCGTTAAAAGTGCGCGTTATACACCGGATTTTACGGTATTTGTTACAGGGGCGTATCTATCGCCGTATCAATGATACGGGAATCACACGCTACAGTGGCCCCCAATATGTATGACATGACACTTTAAAGTTTTTTTAATGCAATCATTTTAATCTTCAGAAAAAGCCCCCTCCCCCCTAAAAATTTTTTTTGATGCAGGGCTTACTCAGGATTAGTTACGCCACTGATTTGTTACATGGGTAGTGGCAGGGGGGGGGCATAACAGCAGAAGCCAGGACTGTATCAGAGAACTACAGCTTCACATGTGAACAAAAGCCACCTGTTCGAGTTTTTATTCTGCTTAAGATTCGAAATGTAGGGGACCCGCGGTCGCTGAGTGGTCATTGTCGGGAGCTCGTGACCGGCGTTCTCAAGTTGCGGGTTCGAAACCTAGTGCCTCTGAAAACCCGTCTTGTAGAAGGGCTGATGCGCGTTAAATCTGTTGTGGTTCAAAGTCCTCCGACTGACACGGTGTAATAGTTTTGCGAGGGGGTCCTCGTCCCTTGACAGCTGAACAAAATTGCGGGGTCCGTTGCCAATAACCTTCTCTCGTGTTACTTTAGAGTGCGACGTAAACAAAATAATAAATCAATTAATCGACTCGCTAGGCTCTTAATAGAAGAATTAATAGAATGGACTCTTGGACCTTAATAGAAGGGCTGATGCTCTTAAAATCTTTCGGGCTTGAAATCATGTTGACGTGATGTGGATGTGAAGAATGGAGTTAGCTGTATCATTTGACGGTGGTTCACTCAAAATTAAGAGGGTGGCTAGTGACCAGAACAAAGATCCTCTTTGAGTAATGATAATAGATCTGTAATGAATTATGAATTTCTCTTGTGTGATAAATTATGGTATTATCAGTAATTAAAAACAGGTGGGAGTGTGTTTGGAAGGGTGAGATCCTGTAGCTTCTGCCTTATAAAATATCATGCTCTAGAGCAGCGGTTCTTAAACTTTCGATATCGCCAAGGTCCTCTTTTATGTATCAGCCTGACATCGCGGACCCCCAAGATTTTGAGCACTCCTCCCGATTTAATATTCTTGATCAAAATATATGTTCTAATAGAATTTTTTTCATTGGAGATGATTTAATGATCTAGTCTAGGGGGCACATCTTTTAAGGAATTTGTTATTGTGAATTTGAAAAAGTTCACTTCATAAATATAAGTGTTGATCCAATCATTATAATAAATATACACTGATAGAGGTACGATAAATTGTTTTTATTAAATAAAAAACCAAGTTTCCTCAACTTTTTGCACATTGGGCTATTTTCGTACGGAATTTTGAGAAAAGTAGCAAATAAATCAATAAGTTTAGAAATTATCTTAATTTTCTTAAAAATCAAGAAAGTAATCGAAAACTGGTATCGAATTATCAGTGTTCTTAATCATGAGCACTTTTGAAGCTTGTCTTTAACTCTTCAAAGATTATATACAAATATATATTTATACAATTAGAAATATGCAAAAATACTTCCACAATGCTTTGACTGAGATTCAAACAAAGCTAATCTTCATTAGAAGGAAAAAATATATGATTGAAATTCGCATTATTAGTTTTAGTGTATTTACTATGAAGTTAGCACAAGCGGATAATACAAAATACTAACATTTATTATGCTGGACAGCGGCAGGATCCACTTGAAGCTCACTGCTTGAAACTGAACAAGTGGGGTTGCCAGATACAATATAAATTACGAGGGTCATTCTGAAATTTTTGAGATACACCTAGGTTTTTAAAGTTATACTAAAATTTTTAGGAGAGAGCAAAGTAGTCTCCTACAGCCTCAATGCACATTTGTAGACGGATTTTCCCCAGATGCCTCAACCCATTCATTTCTTGGAAATGATGAGAAAAATCCATTTATAGCCACATCAATCTCTTCTTCTGAATAAAAACGACGTCTACGTAAGTTCTTTTTTTAGATTAAAAAAATAACCAAAAGTCACACATAGCTAGGGTCAGAGAATAAGGTGGATGTTCTATCACTTTAATCTGCCTTTGTGTAAGAAACTCAATTGTTAATCAGGCTGTATGGGAAGATGCATTGTCATGTGGTGAAGTATTAGTCCCCTAATATTCACTTCTTGGAAAATTTCTGGAAGACATTTAGTAGTATGCAAGTTTGCTGTTACGTCATCTGTCCTTCCAACTTGATGGCTTTCACCAATCCCGAACTTCTGAAGAAAACTGCATACATTGCTCTTTTTCTTTTCACCTTTGTTGGCGTGGGATCATCTTCAAAGACCCATACTTTGCTTTCTTTGCTTGTTGAAACGTCAAAAAACGGTATGCACATTTCATCACTCGTTGAAATTTTGGAAATGATGTGGTGGCATCATTTAGCAACTTAAAAATTTCTTTTCTGATTCTGACACGCTCCTCTTTTGGGGGCTCAGTTAGATTATGGGGAACCCAACGGCAAATTACTTTTTGCATATGTAATTAATTCTTCATAAATAGTTTTGTGTATGGCTGCGGATCCAATGTTAAGTTCCTTCTGTATCATTTAATAGGTGCAGGGATGGAAGACACATTATCCGGTATTACTACCGACCCCACGCGCGGCCTTCCTGCGTGTTCTTCCTCCTGAAGAGAATTGTGACCTCTGCAAAATTCTTTAATCCATCTGAACACAGTAGCATGCTATGGAGATTCATCACCAAATGCTAATTGCAGCCGTTGAACGCATTCGTCTTGATTTAATTCCGCTTTGAAATCATAGAAAATCACAGGATGATAATGTTCTCGCGTCAACTCCATTTTATCTTTTGTCTAAAATTTATTCTATGCTAAACAACTTGAAGTAAGTCAGTAAAAAAATCGTCTGCTATGTTAAAATACTTTGTATTTTCCTTTTAAACCGTTAGCTTTTTTTTCGGAACTTCTCGTCTGCGCGTATCTCAAAATTTCAGAGTTTCCCTCGTATATGCATTGAAATGCTACAGAGTCAATCTCCATAAATATAACCTCACGTATAGTAGCAAAATAATGGAGATTTAAGTACATTTCCTGGTCAAGGGTCTGTGGATCTCTAATACGATTTTAATTCGAAACCTGTAAAAATAAAGCATCAAAATTGCTACTAGCTCTCCAAATTCTCATGTGACAGGAAATGAAAGTTTTAATAATAAAGGGTATAACTCTCTCTCTTAAGATAATGTCCTTGTCTCATGACAATGGTTTATAACTAAAAATAATACCGCAAAAAACAATGTGATTAGTTAAAACATAAAAAGATGATTTAAGCAAAATCTTCTCCCTTACGTTTGTATTTACATTGAAAAGTTTCTACAGATGTAGAAGAAAGTGATTTTAAATACTCAAACTGCAGTGAAATGCGTTTAACGTGAAAACGCTTAAGACGAAATATCGGTTAACTCGAAATAATACAACGGTCCCGGCAAACTACTATGTATTTTCATGCACTTTTTTCTCTTAACACAAAACAAAATCGTTCAACACGAAAAGATTTCCATTCTGGAGAAGGAGGATATTAAAACTGAGCCGACACTTGATGAAATTTTTGAGAAAGTCTATATTATATATATTGTGGACTGTGTCCTACTGTATCATTGGAAGAATTCGTTCCAGTAGGATTATAATAATGTGTATGCAGCCAGTGCCGAGTAAGCGATTCCCTATGGGCCCCACGCTTTTTAAGGGCTCCAAAAAATTGAGAAACCCAAATATTTAGCTATTTTTTATTGCAAGGGTTATATATATATAGTTTTTTTATTACAGATTCTAATAAAAATAATTATTGTTTAGTTATATTTTTTTAATTTGCCGATAATTTATTTTATTTGTGCAATGAAATATATTGCTAAAATGTTGTGTAATAAATTTTTAAGCTACAGGGCCCCGAGAATTCAACCGCCTAGGGGTCTCCATATCGTTTAATCCAACACTGTGTATAGCCCCAATTACGGCAGATAAAGACATTTTAGAGTTCATCGAAGCTCAAAAAATATTATTGATGGAGATACTGACGACGAAAATGAAATGAATAATGCTGCTTCTGTTCTCACGTTATTCGGAATGAGGAATATCATGAAAAATTTGCACGATTATTTGGACGTACATTCCAATGGTGAAATGAATAACAAAATGAATGACATCGAATGATTTGTTGTCAATTTGGTGCTAAAAATGACAATGCAAAGAAAAATACCACATTATTTTCAAAAACTTAGTAAATGTTTTGTTTTACAAAAAACTTACGAAATTTTTGTATTTAATTTCTTTAAGTTCCTGTGAATGTTTTTGTTTCATTGATTTTTATTAAATATAAGCATATATACATATCTATGCAAATAAAATGTATTCTAATAAACTTAATTATATTGTATATATGCTTTTTTTTGTTTCTGTTTGCAATATCTTTTAACACGAAAACATATTTCAGTCCCCTCAGTTTCATGTTAAACGTTTTTTACTGTGTTTTCAGAATAAACATCTATTTTTTTAAAACATTTTTTGCACGGAAGGTTTATTTCAAAGAATTTAACAATTACATAATTTAAAAAAAAAAAAAAATCAGATATCTCTCGTTTTTTCTGTTGTTCAAAACATTACTTTTTCCCCTTACATTAGCAAGTTTGATTATCAAGTGTAGGCGACTCAAGAATGCCACATATGTATTAGTCACGCTTAGAAATTTGCATGGAAAGCAAAATATACTCACTGTTTATCCAAAGTATTACAATAAATCATGTTCCAAGTTCATACGAAATATAGGAAAAGAAATACCTTCATATTCTTTCATTGTTTATTTTATAAATACGAAAAGAAAATTCAAGGAAATAGAAAATTGCTCTATGGTGAAACAAAATTTATTATACGGTGTTAAGTATATTTATTTTGATATTAAAATTATTGTTATTGCATTATTCTTTTAAGCTGATTCTTTGATTGGTTTTTTTGAAAACAATGATTTTTTGAAGCAGCAACATGAGTCTCGAACAAGGTTATTAAAACTGAACACAAAAAAAATGGCTCATAGAATTTTAAATTGAATGATATTTACGAAGTTTGATTTATTTCTTTTTATAAATGGGAAGTTTTCAAGGTTCTTTTTTAAATTCATTAGTGTCCGTATTGTATCTGCTTTGTATTTACAGTTCAGTTTTTCCATTTGTACAACGGTTTTCCAAATTCATGACAAGTAAGAAATTAATATTTTTCCTTTTCCAAAAGACGTCCATTGTATTATCTATTGATTTAATAATAATTTTTAATGGGCTAAATTCATAGCTATCATATGATAAGTTCAATCACGTATTCTCCATTAAATTCAAAACTGACGTTAAAATTGTACTTGTAAAGTTAAGATGAAATTAAAATTCGACAGAGTTGAGTAAAGATGTTCCTGCATTAAGATTCTTCATTACATTTTTTTAAAATTAAAAAAGGAATTCTTACATTATACGCTTACTTTTAAATCGGGTTCATTTTGTTAACCTTTGATCGTTGTTATTGTTGACAAATATGCACTTTTTTTAAAATAAAGTTTCTGAAAAAAAGTGAAGTTGGCAACAGAGAAACGTATGAACTGATTGACTGAACAGCAAGTAATTCCGTTTATCATATGACTATGACGTCACATGAATTTGTGAACTGATTGGCTGGGAATACATGATTCCAGTTATTATGTGACTATTCAGTTTTTCATAATAAAAGTCCATTTTTCTATTCTCTGTTATATTAAATGAAAAAAAAATCTTCCTCCCAATCATTATATTTAGAACTAAATGCAATAATAACGTTGCACATGAAGTAGTTTTGCATGAGATGCATTTGGATTGAAGCTTGAAAATTATTTGCGAATTTTTTATATTTCTTTTTTAGAAACTCTAAGTTTCTTATTTTCTATTTTTTTAATCATGAAATATGTTGCTTTTTCTTCCCCTCCCTTTAATATTTTAGCCCTCTCTGGGGCTCGAATTTTTGGGGTAGTTCCATTCGTTTTCCTTGCCTTAGCACTTATTGTCTTTCTTTTTCATGAGATACCAAATTTTAAATGCTATCTATCTTGGCTTTAACTTAATTACCACAATACACATTACATCCAGTTAGTTATTTATATATTAAATCCTGCAGTCCCTTTTATAATCCAATAATGCATTTTCTGATGAACATTTTGTGTGCAGTAACTCAGTTACATTATTCACAAGTAAGAGAAAAAAAAGTGATTGTATTATTGAATTAATATTTATACTTTAATATGCAAGAAAAACACGCACTGAGGCCGTTTTAAAAAGCAGTCCCATAACTTGTTTGGTTAGCCGTTGTAGGTTTAAAACCGTTACAGAATTTCTTCTTTTTTTCTCTTTGATGGGCACCTTAATCAGAGACCAAAGCAAAAATTTCAAGTTGATATAGAGACAGAACCGGTTATTAGGATGTTTGAAATCCCTCCCCCTGCGTATCATCATCAATAAAACAAATTCAAGTTTCTCTCTCGTTAATTTAGCAACAAGTTGATAAAAATAATAATACTTTATTTTCTTTCTGTAATTTTGAGACTAATAATAAATACTTACGTTTTAATTTAGAAGTGAAACAATTGCCGTAAAATCCAACGTATAACGCGCACTTTTAACACAAAAAATAAGGTCGAAATTTACGGGTGCGCGTTGTGGCCGAGGTAGCCTAGTGGTCAAGGTATCGGATCGTGGCTGGCATGTCATGAGTTCGATCCCAGTACCTCTAAAGACCAACCGTGTAGGGGTGCGATGCACCACGTTGAATCTATCGAGAGCTCAAACTTCTTTACTTTGGTGTGGTGTGGTAGTTAGGAGAGGGGTGTCAACTCAGGTGTCGTCCACGTCACTTGCCCATGGTTCCAAAATTACGAGGTTCGTTGCCAAAAGCCCTCGTCGTGTAGCTGAACAGTGCGATGTTAATATTCACTCACTACGGGTGTGCGTTATACGCCGAGTATAAAAATGAGAGTTTTTAAAATAAAAAAGAGGAGCATGGAAAAAAAATAAGATTTCAGCATATGTCGAGACAATTTTTTATTTAAAAGAAATGACATTCTCCTTGGGAACTTAAGGGGTTATAGTTCTAGAGAGAGAAGTATACTACTATTCCTAAAACTTGGAATAATACCTCGAATAAATGACTTCAAAAGATAAGAGTATTGCGCATGAACATTTCAGGTTTTTTCGTACAAAAGATGGGTGAGCGTTATACGGTGAATATACCTAAAAATCAAAAATTGCAACTTGAAAGTAAAAATGCGCGTTATACGCCAGATTTTACAGTATGCAATTCTGAAGTTCCTACTAAATTGGTTTTTTTTCCTTCGTTTAACTGAGCATGAAAAAATGAAAGAAATAATTTGTTACGATACTATTGAATTTCAAAGGAAAATTTTTAATTTACATATAAAAAAATTGGGCACAAAAAATATTTCTTTTAAAAATATTGCACATTCGAATTCCGTATTATAAATTTGTTGCCGAGGATAATTTATTGATTGTGCTATCATATCTGTAGGAAGGAAGTGTACAAAATTATAAACGTTATAAAAAAGATAGGGTAAAAAAAAAGGTGAAAAGCAAACCGAAAATAAAACATATTTAACGTAAAAACAAACAGTGTTGCCAACAGCTGAATCAGTTGATTGGTAATAATTAAATACCAATAGATATAGAAAAAAAAACCATTACATTTTAGTTGTAAAAAAATAACTCGTTCATCAAGTCAACGGACAATGGCACCAAAAAAATCGCAAAACATTTTCATAAAATTAAACAAAATCTTTCTCCTAACTGAGTTCGGGAAACCAAACTATTGCATTTATGGTTTGGTTGTTTATCAGTCTGAGTTGTCAGCCAGCCACGCTTGACGAAAAGCAGGGAAACAATGGATTTGGAGGGGATTCGTCATTCAGTTGTCTGCTGGTTTCGTGTTAGTCATCCTCGCTTAATGGGGAGGACAAGGACACGCAGCCACGAGAGTTGATCATCTGCGGGAAAAGTGAGGAGAGGAAGAGGGAAAAACTCGCGGAATGTTGACCTTGTCCATTTCATTCGTAGAGGGGTGTAATATATAGCTAAGGTTCATTTTCTATTGCCCTAAAATCCGGCATATAACGCGCACTCATAACACAAAAATTAAGATAGAAATTTACGGGTACGCGTTGTACGCCGAGTATAAAAATAAGAACTTTACAAATAAAAATAGAGATGATAATTGAAAAAAATTAGACTTGTGTGTACATAGATTGAAATTCTGTTTATTCTCTTTAACCCAGCAATACTCGCGTGAAAAAAATGGCCTAAAGTTCTCGCGCAGGGTGTGTCATACCCGAGTGTTTACATTGTGTTTTTACCATAAAATTTGCATACAAAGATCAAAAAGGAAGACAAGTAGAAAATGCAACATGTTTATTACATTTTTCACACGTAAATTTAGTGTTTTTCTGTTCTTTTTATAAGGGCATTCAGTGTATTGTTTATACACTCCTTTAATCGCGTCGTGAGTAAGTGTGATGTTTTCACTGGATCTTAATTTTTTTAAAAATCTGTATTGTTTTCAAACTAAACATATAATAGTAAACTTCTCTATTCTTTAAATTTAAAAATTTTGAATTTTTTATTTTTTTTTTTTATTTTGTTCCAGCAATAGTTTTTTTTTCTTTTTCTTTTCAAAAGTTCATCTGAAAGTGGATAAGATGTGTACCAGTTATCTCCTTTAAAATTGCGTTCTTCTTAAATGTTTGTGTGTCTCTACATATAAAACATTTATTTTCAATAGTGTCTCCCTTTTCTAAATCTGGATCGATTTCAATGGAGGAATCATACTTGGTGTTATACTCTTCATCATTTGATTTTTCCTCATCATACCCGCGAATTTCTTCACCCGAAAATACTGTTGTACTATACTTATCAAATATTGTATATATTAAATTACTTAAATATCACATTTCTTCACCATAACTACAATAATACGCCATAGCATAAGGAAGATTTAAAACGTGATCATGCATTCAGAACTGTAACGGTGATTCACGCGCAGGGTATGACATACCCGAAGATGCGATATCCAAATATATATATATAAATAGAATTAATTCACCTACAAGCTAAGTCCCCTCAAAGGATATGACCTTAAAGTCAGCTACACGAGAAACTATCCATTTTCCAAAAAAGGGTTAGAAGGAGCGTTGAAAAAAGTTAGACGGTGGGTATGACACACCCTGCGCGAGTAGTGCCGGGTTAAGTCCACAAAAGAAATGATATTCCTTATGTGGACTTAAAGGGTTGTAGTTTTAGAAGTATACAAATTTTTCTAAAGCTTGGAACAATACCTCATAAGAGCATTACACACGAATACTTCAGGTTTCTTCGTAAAATAGGGGTTGCGCGTTGTACGGCGAAGAAATCAAAAAATTAAGAAAGGCAACTTGAAAGTATAGGTGCGCATTATACGCCAAACTTTACGGTATTTATGTTTAATGTAAAATTAGATGGAAATTTTCGACATTTTAAGATTTTAAGTAAGGAAAATGGTTGCAAAAGTTATTGTTTGTTTACAGTGGTGCACACAGGAATTTTTCAAGGGAGGGGAGGGTCAGGGCCGAAAGTCCATCATTCTCGTGTCATACTCCAATACGCCACCCAAAATATTCTTTTGATTTTGTTGTTTTTCGGGGACAAAAAGTAAAAAATTAATTATTCAATGAATAATTAGTATTAATTAATAAAATTAATTATTAATAACAAATATTTAATTAAATTTTACATACTATATACATAGGATTATAATCAATCGGAAAAAAATCAAGGGTTTTGAGGAAGGGTCCGGACCCGGGGACTCCCACTTATATGTGCCACTGTTTATTTGTTATTTGTTTTTTAAAAAAAGGAACAAATTAGGTAAAGATAGGTACTGATGTAAAATGCATTCTGTATTTGTTTGTTTTGAGCATCTAAAATTATACATCGCAAATAGAAAAATATCTTAATATTAAAATAGTAGTAAGTTCAGTAGCGTACACATAAAAAAGGAAGTAAAACCATCCAAAACCAACAATTTTTTTAAAAAATGTTATCATAATTATTATCCTTCATCTCCTTCATGCTCCGTGTTTTTTAGAATTTAATCGCCTTCCCCACATAAGCAAGGTACGCGCCGCTGAGTAGTTTCGAATGGTTTGTGTATTTATCGGTTTATCATACAGTAGTTTTAAAATTAAGGAAATTTAATGAATGCAATATTTTTTTTAACATGTTTAATTAAAATTCTATGAATGAATTTAATCCAAAAATATTTAAAATAAATATTAATAATAAAATATTTTAAAGTTATTGATTTTAACAGAAATAAATTGATTAAAATAAGCGACTATCTGAATATTAATGAAGTGCAAATGTAATATACTGACAGGCACGTTCCTGGCAGGTATAAAGCGAATAGCCTACAAGGTAGCGGCAAAATTTGGGGGCACCAATTGCGTTTGGTATCCTGTTAAGTGGAACATGGACAAATTAATTATTCAATGCTTTTTTTATGCAATATAGCAAACACTATAGACTAATATATAATTTTATACCTGTTATTTTCACTTTTATGAAAAATCTTTTCCATCACTTTTATTAAAAATACTTTATATTTTTGAAACTTGTATAAGGGCGTATAAAAAGTACACTCAGGCCCTGAACCCTCCATGAATGGTCTTATAATTAGTAGCGTAACCAGTGGAGTAACGTACGCCCCCGCATTGCGGGGGGGGGGGCAGGACTCTTCAAGAGCCAAAAGCCAGGCAGACACCAAGTGCGTATTTTACCAATAGGGACCCAAAACATGATTTTGCAAGGGGCCCTAATATTCTTCGGGGCCCGAATATAGCGTAACATACACCCCCCGCAACGCGGGGGGCCAAATCCTGACTGACGCCAAGTACGCACTTAACCAATTTTTTAAACTTTAATTGCGAATACTGATTTTGCCAGTTAGGCCCTAATGTTCTTCGTTACGCAGTGGCACAACGGAGAATATTAGGGCCCCCCCTGCAAAGTAAGGTTTTGGGCCCCAAGTCATACTTGGCATCAATTAGGCTTGGGACAGTCCCCCCGCCTCCGCGGTGCGGGGTTGTACGTTACGCCACTGCTGTTAATTCATATAAAATAATTTCTAATTTTGTGACACGTGGGAAAAAAGGATTCCTACCTTAGGAACTGTTCTTTCACATTGAGAGAAGAGATCTTAAATACATTTATTGAATACACGACTGAGCTATTTAAAATATAATGAACTGTTATTTCCTTTAATCTAACTCACGGGAACAAAAATAAATAATTAAATTGATCTTCGAAAACTTAGTTTGGAAATTAAATTGAATCAAAAGTTACCAATTTTATTCTCCAAGATTTTTAAAGAGAGAGAAAAAAAGTAATTTTTTTTAATGGTATCTCTCTGATTAAATTGAATGATAAAAATTAATTTTACCGAGTAATGAAATTTTTTGGTGAAAAATAAAAATTATTTTTCTCGCAATGGAGTATTGGAAAGGAATAATATTTAAGATAAGGTAGTTAATATCTCTGCATTTTTTTCAAAATAAATAAATTGTATGGGAAATTTCTTCAGAGTTTATAATCTTCAGAATGCTGTTATTCTGAGTCTTTTTTTTTTCTATTTTTTAACATTTTTACTAAAATTATTTTTTTAAAGAAAAAAAACCAAACCAAAGTTGAATGCTTATCATCCATAGTCTCGTAACGAAATGAACTGTCATATGACTTTTCCAATTATTTGTTATTTACTGTTCGGTGAAAAAGAAAACAATGCCGCGCTCTCACAAAGACAAAGGAACGGAAATGCATCACTGCATTTTTGAGGAACGTTTATTACCGAAGATTACCTGCCATCTGGTAGAGGAATTTCGAACTAATTTAATTTTTGTCTCAGTAATTTTTTTTTATCAACTATTCGCTTTGAATTTCGCTGTGAACTAGCAAACATTCTAGGTCACAATAATAATTCGAATTGTTGACCTTTTGCTTCATTTACTGGAATTTCCAACTGCAAGAGCTGCAGAAGTGTAGTATAATTTGAGAAATACTTCTTTTTGAGTGGAATTTAATAGAATCGCTATATATATATATATATATAACATATCTTAGGTATAAAAAAAAAGAGTTGCACACATTTAAATTAATCTTCAAAAATTAATTCTTTCTTCTCTTCCTTGTCACTTTACCAAGGTTCAAAATTACGTGGTCTGTTGCCAAAAGCTTACGCGTTGCTTTAGTGTGTCATTAATAAAGAATCAAATCTCGATCTGAATTTTAATTTTCGAATAAAATTGATAAGGACATCTAAAATATTTTGAATAAAGACATTTTAATTTTATACTTCAGTTTACTTCGTAAATGATTATTACGATTACGATTTTATTTCGCATTTAAACAGAGGGTATTTGGATCGATTGTATTCTTTTTCAAGATTTTTTATACATCTAAATGAAATGTGATTGAGACTCTAAATTTAAATGGAAATAAACGATTACGTAAAAAAATTATTCCTTTCTACTGTTTTCGAATTAGTTTGAAAATGATGACTTAATGTTATATTTTCTTGTCAAATATGAATGCCAAAATATTTTCTTTTTCCAATCAAAAGATTCTGGTGTTCTATATAAAATCTTTTTTCTTTCTCTTTCAACTCTTTAACAAGATTATATTCCGATCACGGATTGCGTGTCTGCTAACAACCAGCGAATAAAACTGTAAAAGGAAAAATTTAAAAAAAGAACAATGAATGTTGAAGAAATCTTAAGGGAAAAATCGTATGGCAATATCATCTCATTCCACGTTTCCCACCTAAATTATATATTAATAATAGAAATGAGGCGGGAGACAGCCCATGTACACGAAATTTAGTATGTTGAAACTGTGGGTGAAATTGGAAGCAATTCTCTTTAGAATTCGCTAAAGTTCTTAATTTTTTTCAAAAAGTCATTCATTAGTGTGTCTTATAAACATCACTTCAGTATCAACTCCAAAGTAATATTTTCTGTACAATATTCTTAATGTACACTATTCTTATATAACTCTTCTTTTTGCATTATTAATTTTGTTATCAAACAGCAGAAAGTTAATACTTATATTTTTTAATTTCATTGTAAATCGACTGCTAAGGAGAACTAGAATTAAATTGCCTCTATGTTTTCATCCATTCACCTATCAATCCGGAATTCAAATAGTATGCAAAATGAACACTTGGCTCACTTTTGAAAATATCAATTACGAAATTTTAAACAAATTTTCATTTGCGAAGTCAATACTCATAACTTTTTAATGAGGCAAATATTTGTGAATTTCGCTTTGAATTTAATTTTTTATATCGACACAGTGGACTTTTTTAAAAATAAAAATATGATGTTGAGCAGCGCGTTCTTAAAATGTGCTCCGCTAGCACTTTTCAAGGGGTCCGCGGATTTCTCTATTTTACAGGCTCTGAAAGGCCTCGTGAAAAAATTATAAGATTTGCTATCCTACACTAGATTGCTGAAAACTTTACTAGAACATGTGTTTCGATCATGAATATTCTGCTATTTAAAATTTTGTGAGGCTACACTGCAACATAATATTCTAAAAAAATAGTAGGAACACATGTGCAAAGATAAGTAGCAGAGACAGTCTTAGAATTATTGAGGTACCTTTAAATTACTCATGTTTTGGGAGTCAAGGTGGGGTGTTGAAAATCTTGGGGGGGGGGGGCGCGATAAAAAGCTTAAAAACCGCAGATATAGGAAGTATTTATTTTCATAACAATTTGGAATTTATTAAATAAATTTGTAATATTTAAGAATACCCCGCATGTCATACAGTTTCTTTTCTAAATTTTATTCCGTAAAAAATTTCAAACACAGTTTTTTAGAAATTTTTTAAAATTTTTGTTACACGCATTTCACTCACTCTCTTTGCTTCCGTCACTTGAAGCAAAAAATTCTTAATTCTATTTCATTTATGTTTCCTGGAAATAAAAAGAAGAGAAAAAAAAGAATGTTTCACAAAAGTAATATTTTTATTTTTTTAGATTTGTTTTTGATAAAAATAATTCTTCTGTTTATGTTTTTGCACTTAATTTAATTTTTTACGCCTTTACTGGAATTAATATTAATCTGGAATTGCTATTCCTTTTAAATTTTTCTGATCCTATTTAAGCCTACGTTCCTCTAACATTTATACGTAATCTGAAGCTTGAAAAGATAAGATTGCAATCTGTGAGCATTCCTGAAAAATTCTTCTGAATCATTAAGTCTTAAAAATTTAATGCCGATTCTGTGTGAGTCATCTGAACGTGTTTCGGGGAGGCTACGTGATTCTAGTGTTCCTCTGGGTACACCTAAATACACATAAAGCAGCAAATGACGCGAATGTGACCTGGAAACTCATGAATAAAGGAACATTGGTTGGGGTTCTCTGTTTGAAACACACCGGCGTGTTATGGCTAATTTACAAATTTTTGCAGCTGTTCAATCCGTCTATTCCACTATTACGTCATATTCTGACTAGAACAGAGTGATTTTAAAGAAGATGCAAAAGGTGGATTATAAAATCGTTTGCTTGCTGAATGCATAAATTGATATTTTGTCTATAAAAAAATAAATAAAAAACCTTATTTGTGTTAGATGTTTCGGATATGATATTATATAAAAAAATGTATGGTTATGGAAATAAGTTATTGATGCAAAATGTTTATATTTTGAAATATTGAAAAGGACACCGTAAATGTATAAAAGAATCAAAAGAAAAAATATTTTAAAATGTACATGTCGAATAATGTACATAAATATGATTAAGATGAATTTTTTAAAATCATTCCTTGATCAATAATAAGTTTTATGAAATTTGTAATATCAAAGGACTAAATTCATGACGGTCATGTGATAAATGCAGTCACGTGTTTTCCATTTAATTTAAAGCTGACATTAGATTTGTACTCATTATTCTACTCATAAAATTTTGATAAAATTTCATATTTATAAATGGGGTAAAGATTTTAATATTTTAACACGTATTACAACAACATTCTCCGAGCCAAAATCGTACTGTCACCTGCATGGTGCTCAAAGCTACGGATAACTACAGGCGTACAATCTACCCCATTGCCATGGTGAATATTGCGGGTCTGGATCTGACACCGTCAGACAGGTGGCATTAGAAACAACAATAACATTCTTCAAAAGGTTTTTCAAAATTAAAAAATATATATATGCATATTCTTTTAAATTAAGTCCATTTTGTTTAACTATGTGCATTATCATTGTTGATAAATATATGCTTTTTAAAAAAAGTTTCTGCTAAAAGCAAAAGTTGACAATAGCGAAGCTCATGCACCGGTCGTCTGGAAACACGTAAACGCAGTTATCATGTGACTATGACGTCACATGAATTTAGCACTGTGCACCAACATTCTGTTTTTCTTAAACTATGCTATCCTAAGGAGAAATCGGGACTTATTTTGATTTTTAAAAACTGTTTAAAATTCAGCATATTTATTCGACTTATTATTTTTATTTTGAGAAATTCGTAAAATGTTTTACTTGATTGAAGCGGGCTGCAGCCGACTCTTGCTTTGGCCGCCCGCGTGTGGTGTACGCGCTGCACACCTGCTAAGATCGGCCTGTACAGGAATAAGGTCTGGAGACGTGGAGGGTCAATTCGCACTAATCACCCAGGAGATCGGTTCACTGAAAGAGCTTTGAGCTACCAAACTGGTTGCAACAGGTTCTCTTTAGGTTCTTCTAATAATTCTCTGGGGAAAATTATTTTCAATGAATTTTTTTCTATAAAGGAACCGTGATTTATGTAAAGTAGAAATACTTACGTAATGCACGTTGAGTTTGATGAGGATGATAGCGATTGGACGTTTTGATGATAATCTAAATCAAAGTTATAACATTTGAATTGAACGTGTACCAAGAAAAAGGGTATAGGAATATTGTGTCGAGTTCAAGGCATCGAGCCGATATCTGTATTAAATAATAAGTATCTTTAATCATAATTATGTAGAATGGGCTAAAACTGACTCGCTCCCATAGCTGCAATAAAATTTTACAGTAATAAGAATAAAAGCTTGCTGATTTTTAGGGATAGCTTTTCATTCCATGAAGCCTCACACCAAAGCAATGCGAAGGTTTTCTACATGATCCTGGTAAACCAATCACTACCATTCCAAGGGAAGGAGACAATGAGATCCAAATTATATACAAGGTGTTGCCGAATTCGACCGACAAATTCAGAGGTGTGATAGTAGGTAATAAGGGGACGAGAAATCACCATAGAACATAGGCTCGCAAACACGTTTATTCGGAGTAAATCACAAAGATAGTTACGAAGGATCTGATGTCGGGTGGAATTAAAACGGGCAAGAAAAAGTAAGAAATACATTTATTAGACGTAAAGCATAGTTACAATACGAAAAAGGCTTTACAGCTCGACATCAGAAACTCAACGACAAGTGATTGTCACAGGAACTGTTCGAAGTTATGGCCCCGTAGGTCAAAGCACAGTCGACACACATTCAAACAAATCCGGTGAACTGTCGATGTCAGCTGAAGCGACAACGATGCGTATCGTGAGATCCTCTTTTGTGTAGTCACCAGCGCCTCATACACAAGCTATTTTAGGTGGCCCCAGAAGAAAAAATCCAAGGGATTGAGGTACGGGGAGCGTGGATACAAAGCAACAAGTCTGCCATGTTCAGTTCAGCTCCCGCGATATGTACCAGAGAGGTGGTTACGCATACGCATGCTGCAATGAACAAACATGATTCTTCAATGACCAATGATAATAGTTAAAGATCAGTGATATATATATATGTCGTGTTTTTCGAGTGAACTCCAAGACATTGTATTTTGAACCGTCTTTATTCCATGAAATCACTTTGGAATCTGATTTGTAAGAGAGAGAGAGAGACGGACACGTGTTAAAAATCAAGAGTCCGCGGCTACTCAAAAGCCAGATGTCTTTTCAAGTATATGTCTTATTGAAGAGGTATACTTGAGAATTTAAGCATTATATTTTAGGTAATAAAAATTAATGGTTGGAGCGGTAAACTTCTGTTAAGGCCGTGTGTTCTTCATTCCCGAATTGGATAGTAAATTTAATACTTGAAGATGTAACGGGAAAATAAAAGTTAGAAGTGGTTAGGGATTTAATTTTAGATCTAATTTAATTATCCTTACATATATATATATATAAATATATATATATCACTGGTCATTAAAATTTCTACACCAGAAGGAAAAGCAAATAACAGAACTTTATTTATTGTACTATACTGTTTAGTAAGAAGAAAACTTGATTAAAGTTGTAAGCAATTTGTTGGTATGCATGATCCGAATGTAGAACACAGCTGCCACCTTTGGTATCTAAAATGGTTGTAACCCGTTTAGGCATAGAGTCGAACTGGGCTTGAATGACAGATACGGGTGAGTCAATCCATGCTGCTTCAAGTCTATCCCACACTTCATCAGTCGTAGTGGCTAGAGAGCGGTAGTGGCCCAGGCTCTCAGCAAATCGTTCCAGTGGGTAAAAGATCTGGAGAACGTAACTTGCCAGGGCAATAGTTGAAGTCTTTCTGTGACAGAAAACATGATGTCTTCCATTAACTTGTTGAAAGACGATATATCTGAGGGCCCGTAAGTAGAACACAGCTACCGGCAGTGGCCCAAAGG
>BMAO01000222.1:0-10955 GCA_019973975.1 Trichonephila clavata | reverse complement strand
AAAATTGTTAAAACATATTTATAACGAATACTGAATATGAAATAAATTGTTGCTTAAATATATATTTGTTCAGAAATAAAAAAAAATGTTCTTACGAAGTAAAATATAATAAAAATGCTTTTCGCGAGTACTTCGAAACTTCCAAAGGGCTATTGAACACGAATTAAACTAATTATTAAACAAGCGATGAGTTTTTATTTTAAATAAACGAGAAATTACTTAGTTTATTTATTTTCATTGAAAACAATTACTTTCTTTATCCTTTCTCCTACAGCTTTCTTTTCCTCAATAATGAATTCTTCAGGAATGAAGTCAGTATGATTCTTTAGTTTTTTTATTTTTAAAACCTTCTTTTAATCAGCGTTCCAGTATCATTTGATATAGGAAAACGCTTATTATAGGACATAATTTTAAATAAATATGTATAAAACTTGGACTGTAAACCAAAAAAATTGCATTTCCTCAGGAAATTTTCCTTTTTAAGGTCGTAGTCTCGTAGAAGTAAACATAGAAGGTGGCTAAGTACCCACTGCTCTCAATCTCTAATCACACAGCCTCAAAGTCAAAGGGCGTTTACAGCTGAGTTTATGGACCCTTTCGGATTTTACAGCTGCTTTTTACTGCTGATCTCATCATCGTTTCACAAGCTTCAGGTCGATCCGAAAGGTGTGACAATAGATTGCATTTGGAAGTTTATATTTCTCCAAGTTAAGGATCAGTGTTTATGCTGACAAGAAAGGTTTATATAAGCAATTGCTGTATTTATGCGCATTTCTGAAAAAAGTAAGTGCTCCCTGACTTTTCGACGCCGGACTATAAAATTTATTGTAAACTTTGGTGAAATGGTTAGCTTATTTTTTATAGAAGTTACAAAAAAAATTATCTCTTTTTGGCTTTTACAGTCTAAAGTACCAAACATACTTCTTACGCATTTATGTTGCTGAAACATATAGTTATAAGCACTAAAACGTATTTAAGATGTCCGTTTCGTCCATGTTAGGATCTATCAACACTTAAAGTGCTAGTATGACAAATTTAGAAAATTCTCAAATTTTATGAATTTGTAAGCTTTTTTTTCATATAAATTATAAGTTTGCTTTCTTCCATTTCAACATTTGAAAGTATAACATTTTCTTTCAAACACATTATGCTGTGCATCGCACATTTCGTGTAGATATGTATTCTATTTGCAAAAGATCCATTACAAAACTTATGCACGTTTGCGTGTTTAAATGAATATCTACAAAAGATACAAGGCACTATGTAGAACATATGTTTCATATATGAAATTAAAAATATTTATATTAAAATTAAGTGTTTTTTAAAACAATTATTCAAGAAATTCTGGTACAGGTAAAGTTTTTATTACATAAAGGAGGCACACTTTAAAACATCTTACATTTTTCAAAATTTCAGCACCCAATACGATATTTTAAGCTTAAAAATATTTGAGGATTTATAACAAATGAAATGAAATAGATTTCACTCAGAGAAATACCTTTGAAACAATTATTGTGGCTCATTGAAAAATATGTATAATTCCTTCTTAAGTGTTGCATTTTTAAATTAATAATGTTTTTTGATCTTAAATGTTTTTATTGTTGAAAAAATTGACATTGAAAGGAAATCTTATCCAAGTGTTTCTCATAATATACATGCAACAGAATAGTTTTCTGTTGTAACACCAAAATATTTTCTTAATTTTGCAATTTAAATATAAGTATTGTAATTAAAAATTTTATTATTAATTCGAATTGTCTAAACACCTAAACAGTGACACAAATTATTGTGAGTGGTGTAAGGTTATATGGTTAAGGATTTAAGCACATTTAAACTTATATTTAAGACTTAGTTTTACAAAAAACTTTACAATAATTCTAAACAACTGTGTACCATGTACATTAAAGATAGTATGTGTTTCTTCAAGTCACAAGTTTAATTATTCAATTTAAAATCATAATGCTCCAGCATCCGTGCGATAATGGTTTGAGGTATAAAGCTAGAAATACCATTATACCTCTCAAAGATATAATTGCAGAAACTATTGAAAAAATTGTCCACAGTTCTAGGGAATTAACATTAGTGCATCAAGAAAATTTGAAAATTACTCCAAAATTATTTTATGAAAAAAAATTGAATTGATGTAAGCAAAAGCATTATAACCAATTTGCAAGAAAGGATCTGTTCGAATAAAATGCACGATGTCTAATTGGACATGTTATTATTAAGGGGAGATATTTCTTCAAACAATGAGCTGCCTTTTTTGAAGTGATAACTTTTCAGGCGCGTTTTGCTGGAGAGTGAACATGAATGATGCGTTTTAAGAATGCAATCATTGTTAAGCTCAGGTTTGTAACGCTCGTAACAATAGATCGGAATTTTCCGTAACAATGTAAAATCCTTCAAAACTTGTTATAAGTATGAGAAAAAAACATTTTTAAAAAGTGGTATATGTTGCGTTATCAAGAGTAACAAGTTTTGAAGGAATTGCTAAGGAAATTTCGATCCAAAATTCTTCCATGGCCTAAGAGGCCTAAGAGAATCTACATCTCTCAGAGATCTACAAAATGAATTTAAAAGGTTATCACACAATGAATTTAAAAGGTTATCACAAAATGAATTTAAAACAATCACAGATATCTTCACAAACTTCATTTCCACAAAAAAGAGAATATCAATATATGCTTTGTCCAAGTTAACGTGCCTATACTTTGGATCTCAATAACAGTGCTATGCAACATGTAACTATATTACTTTTAGCAGAAACTTGAATAAATAATGAAGAAAACATACATGTTCCAAACTTTAATTGCATTGTTAAATACAAAAGATACAATCACAGAGCTGGTGGAATTGATATTTATAAAAATATGGGAGATATGACAACTTGTGTCACTTCAGAAGTTGATGTAACATCAAATACTACTGAATCATTTGTGTTTAATGAGTCATGTATCGGAGAAATTTGTGCAGCGAAATGTAGAGCAGAAAATGGACAAATAATTCTTATGGTTACTATTTACATTTGGCCAAATCAGAGTGTAGAGAAAAGTATCGAATTCATTCACAAAAATTGAAGCCGAAACGAATTGCCTATTATTTTTAGTGGAAATTTTGATGTAGATATTTCGAAAGACAAATCAAAGTCTTTAGTAAATTTTTCAAAATCAAAATTATATTTAATTATGTAAATGATTCAAAGCACGACAAAGTACGGAAAAACGCAAGACAGAGTATTTTTTAGATATTTAAATGGTTTTGAATCTAAAGTATTTTAACCTATTTCAGCTACTATAAACCTATTGTTTCCTTCTTAAAATATAATTAATTCACAAATATGATTTTATATTTCGCAAAAAGTATTACTTTATGTGTACAGATATATGAATAAATAATTTTATATGACAATGCTAATATCCCCTTGTTTTTTATTCACCTAACTAATCCTTCAGCAACAAATTTAACAAACATTACAAATAACATTTCAAAATTTGAAGTTATCATTTCTACCGAGTGGTCATAAGCACACTCACTCTTATTATTATGATTTTATTTTCAGCAATTCCTCCACTCTCAAGCTAATTTCTCACTTACACAAGAAAATAGTGTCAAGCGGTTATACTTCTGGAATTTTCCCCAAACACGTCCACTTGTTGTTTGAGATTAACTGAAAACAAATTATTTTCTCAATTTTATTCGGTTGTCGAAGAAAATTGCACAGTAAATAACACACGCATGTAGTCTATACGACTTTTCAATTAAAAAAAACTTTTCTAGTATGCAAGATAAAAAGTTAACGAAAAAAATTGCCTACTTCAGACAAAATAAACCAGAAATAAAGCTACTGTTGTTGCTGCCTAGCATTTTGGTATTTACGTATTATCGTAATCTATTGCCGATATTTCCTGAAGCGAAGCAAAGGGTTGCCAATTCATAGCTTACGGCACATAGCAAATTCGGGTTGCCAACTTGGCTAGAAATTAATAGAGTTGCGATAATAAGTAAGTACCTCGTTGCAATTTGATTAGAAAATATTTCATCTGTTTTAATTATTATTCTTTTTTTTACTCATTACCTATTTTTAACTACAACATATTTGCTCCCAATGTAACACGTTTAAGATGTCCCCTTTTTTCCAATTTGGTTTACTTAAGGAATTTCGAATTTTACGAAAACCTTTTTAAGTAATAATTCATTTTCGTCATATTTACGGACAGTTTTTCTCTAAAAAGTATACTTTAGTTCAATACATCTTCTTGAAAACAAACCTTTCAGTTCAGATTAATACCATTTGAGGTATAGGCATTTCTCATTAACCTACGAAATCCATTAGCAAATACAATTATTTCTATAGCTGCAAGATCAAAATAGAAGCAATTGCCAAAAGATGTAAATTTAATATATGTGCTCTTTGCAATTGTTTCTGCGTCATGCTCTTAGAAACTGCAAAATCAAGCAATCACACGGTGAATGTAAAATTTTTAACACACGCAAATTCTGATGTGTTCATTTCAAAATTATAAAATTATAAGTTAAAGCGCATGTATGTACTCAGCAGAGCCATCTTTACGAATGATCTGCTCATATGAATGCGGGCACTACGAAAGAGTTAGTGACTGTAGACCTCAGTAAATACACATGTGTTCAAAATTAAAAGAATTTTTAGATTTTGTTGATTACCTGCAGAACTAGTGGACAGATTTTAATGAAATTCGGTATTCATATAGGACTGATATAATGCTAAAAGTAACCCGGCGACAATTTTATATACATGCAGTAGAGTGAAGACAAGTAAGCAAGTCGAAAGATCGGTAGTAGATGGTAAAATATTTCATCACAACAGAATAACAGACACCTCATTTGTATAGCAGAGCCGGACCATAATGCGTTCGGTCAATTGCCTTCATATCGTAGAAACACTCACATAGTCTGTCATTGTTTTCTCTAACAACTCGTTGTTGCCTTGTTAAACCATGGACTACGTGTTATTGTGTTCCTTTCAACCAGAACTCCCCCGACACAAAAACCATCGGCCACTGATACAATATGTTAATGGGTACATCAATGTAAAGTCTGGCATGCTTATTACATAAAAGTCGTCTTTTCACATGAATAATGTTTCAATTTATTTAATAATGCGGTCCTTTCTGCATTAGACGTTACACTGACAAACTCCATCCTCCGACGTGCGTTATCCAGTATCATACCATGCAAGCATCGTTATACAGACGTGCAATGAACTGTTTTTGGGAATTCATTTTAAAAATTTGTATTAAAAATATGCATGCATCAAAAAAATTATACCACATTATTGATCAACAAAAAACTGATAACATTATCCCTTAAATCTAAATGATAGTAATTTAATTCAAAGAATAAAAGCAAAGTTTAATTTTATTAAATCCTATCTGGGGATGTATTTTGTGAATGTTAAAATGTTATATATATACAGGGTGTTCCGAAAAAACGTGACAAATGACAAGACAGATCAGTCATACAACAAGGATCAAAGATCGCATAGGAACATGGAGTCGCAAACGCCTGTAGAGGGTGCTAGAACCACGATAGGGCGTTGCGATGCAGACACGAGCCGAGCAAAAGGAGATTGAATTCATTCGAGTCACGGATGCGTTGGGCGTACATGGTAGTTACACGCACCGCGAATTGGCTGACATGCATTTAGTTTACGGCATGGCCAGCTGCAATGGAGGAGAAGCCTTGCGAATGTATCATCAAAAATATCCTAGTAGAAAGATGCCTAGCCGCTCATTCTGTGCCACTATTCACCGAAGATTGTGTGAAACCGGCTCGTTAGACGTGCACAAGCCAGATTCAGGTCGCCAACGAATATCTCGGACAGTTGATGCTGAAAAAAGAGTTTTCCACTCACTTCAGCGTAATCCTTCAACAAGTATACGAGTTGTATCCGAGAGACCCATATCCCAAAACTATCGTTTGGCGCATTGTACATGACGAAGGACTTTACCCATATCATTTACAACGCGTACAGGCACTTCAACCGGGAGACTACAGCAGTCGTATGGATTTTGCGCGGTGGTATCTGCAAGAAAAGGCTGCCGACCGACATTTCACTGCAAGTGTTCTGTTCACGGATGAGGCTGCATTCTCATTAGATGGTGTGATGAATTGTCACAACTTGCATAGGTGGGCAGATGAAAACCCGCATGCTACACTTCCGCACGCCAAACAACGAAGATTTTCCGTTAACGTGTGGGCTGGCATTGTAGGAGACTGTTTACTTGGTCCGTACATTCTACCAGAATGACTGAACGGTACCACGTATCTAACATTCTTGCATGAGGTTCTGCCAGACATGCTGAATACTAATGTTCCGATGCCTATTCATCGATGCATTAAATTTCAACACGATGGCGCTCCCGCACATTTCAGTAGAGACGTCAGAGCACATCTGCAGGCTACTTTTCCTGGCGGCTGGATTGGTCGCGGTGGACCAATTGCATGGCCACCACGATCACTAGACCTGTCTCCCGTGGATTTCTTCTTATGGGGCTTTTTAAAAGGACTTGTGTATGAAACACCTGTTGAAACGCCAGAAGACTTGATAGGAAGAATTGTTGAGGCAGCTGGATGTGTTCGAGATACAATTGGTATCTTTGAGAAGGTGCGCAATTCCATGCAACGTCGATGCCAGGCATGTCTCGATGCATCTGGTAAACACTTTGAGCACCTCCTGTAGGCGCAACATTTGGCATGCATAAGCCGCATGTGTGTAGGTAATTGTAAATAAAATGACCTGTAATGATTTTGTTTCTTCTCTTTGTGTTATGTATTATTTTCGACGCCCTTTAGCGGCTCCGCATCGCAGTTGCGACCCCATGTTCCTATGCAATTTTTTATCCTTGTTGTATGACTGATCTGCCATGTCATTTTGTCCACGTTTTTTCGGAACACCCTGTATATATATATTATACATATATATATATATATATATAAATATATATGTGTTGTGCGTGTGTGTGTGTGTGTGCATTTTTACTTTCATGCATGGACCACATGCATTTAATAGCATATGTTCTTTGCTTACTAAATGCATAACGTTTTGTGTGTGTACTTTTCTTTTCTTTTTATGAGTAATCTATTAATAATTTAATGTATTGTTTTCCATCCTTGTCTTTTGTGAAAAAAAAGACTTGTACACTTACTTTTTCAACATCAAGTCTCTAATCTGACAAGCAAATGCTTTTAAGCTAAGCATAAAGTTTTTGTTCTTCTCTGGAATATATATGAAACATATATAATGCTAACATAAAACAATAACAAGATTACTTACGAAAACACAGACATGTATTGCAATAAAAAGAAATAAAAACATATTTTAGTGAGTGTGAGACAGGAGATATGTGCAACGAAAGAGATATATAATTGGTTCATTACAATTTTGTTTTGAAATTTGTGAAACTTCACCTTTTCTTTATTTAATTATAAAATGCTATAAATTATAAATTTTGTGCAACAGACTCAAAAATGTGAAGCTGATGTGATATTTTTTTATCTACAAACATGAAGTTAAAAACAAAAATAATTTATATCTTCATAAATGTGTGTGTCTTGGCCTTCTCTGCAATTTGGTTTAAATCATAAATTTCAAAAACAATTTTTTTCATGTTAGTATGTATCATTTTCTTGTCATATTAGCAAACTTTTGTTAAAATTTCGTATACTACATATTTTAAAAATTTATAATTCTTAAAGTTTTCATAAAAAATTTTTACTAATCTGTCTATCAAATACATATATTTTTAAAAAAATATATATAATATTTTTTGTACATCCTCAGGAACAACATTTATTATTGTGATTATCAAAAATATTCTTTCACTGTGAATTTTTAAAAGTAATTTACATGTAATGTCAATGCATTCGTCAATCGACTTGATTAACGTAGTAAGTAACACTTTAGCTCTATGACCGTTGCGCTAATAATGTAATTGATTTTAAGTTTTTTGTATAAACTTAAATTTCAAATTTGTAAGATTTGGTGAAATGTTTTGATTTGTTTGTGTTTTAAGGTGAGTGACACATTAACCATATGAAACGCTATGTATTTTTTTTAAATATCTATTAAATAGTTGATATAGAAAAGAAATAATTTTCAGATATAGAAACAGTAAAATTAATCTGTTTAATTGCCCTGCCCGAGGTTAAATAGGGTACAACACTAGTTCTCAAAAATGTCACACCCGAGTATTATACGAGGTAATCTTATTGTTATACCCGAATAAATATCGGAAGAAGTTTATTTCGGCTTCATCACTTGTCAACTTTGAATCATATAGGCAAAAGTTAATTTAGGCTCAATTCAATAAATGGAGTTCGATGAGCACACAGTATTCAGATTATTCCTTGATAAACCCGAAACAGAAAAAAACAACGAAGATATACTCAAACCAAAAATTGTTTTTGACTATAATCTAACTATCGGTGGTGTAGATTGTTGTTATCAGGACTTATCCTTCCGTTCGATATTCCAAAAATGCCAGAAAAAATGTTGTACAAAAAGATATTTTTACACTTACTAGACATGGTACACTGGAACTCATTTTTGCTTTAAAAAAATGTAGTTAGGAAATGGGTTATATTCTTAGAATTTCGAATTCAAGTTTTAGAAAAGCTTTTAGACAAATACGACGGTGCAGCTTCTGTCCTTCTTACTGATTGAATCGTTATACCTCATATTTCTTCTACTCTTGTGAAATGTGAGTCTAAATACATGACAAAATTTGTAGTTAAAAAAAATGCAAATGCGAAAAAATGTTAATTAAAGAAACACAATTATGGACTAATGATTACGTAGTTCTTTTATGCAGGAAAAATATTTCCAGTTGTACCACGCAAAACTGAACTACTGAACCACTATTACGTATTCATGTTTACTTATTTTTGTTTTATTATTTTTAAGGAGGTATTAATCCACAAGAAACGAACTTTACAAACTTTCAGGCTGTGTGGCGAGCACTTCAAGAAAATATGCAGTTGCTACACAAAGTTTATAAAATATTTGAGCATGAAATTCAATTTCTATTTATTTTTAACTGGAGTATATTTTACTTTGTACTATACATATGATGTTTGCATTAAAAACACTGATAATTTAAGGGCCCAAATCAAGATAAAAACTTGACAGTTAAAACTACGAAGGCTGTGTAGTATGTTCTCCGTTCCGCATTTTTGGTCAGATTTTGAAAATTTTTTGTGTTTTTTAAACTTTTTCCGTAGTGATTACTGAGAAAAGGTTTTGTGGTACTAGGTTTACAGAAGAGATTTTACAAATAAATGTTTCTATAAAGTCCGCTAGTGTCGTTTTAACACCAAGAAAATTTATCATTATAAATAGCTGTGGTTCAGCAAAAAATAGTTTTTTTAAGCAGATACCATTAGTAAAAATAACTGCCGGAAGAAATACCATCTATTTATTTGACCTTGAAGGCAGCAGTTTAGGGTTCACAGCGAAAATGTCTAAGTGTGTTGTTACACAGCCTTTTCTTATCAGCAATTACTTTCAAATTACGTCAAGTGCAAAAAGTTTGAAAAATTTGGTGAATACTGAATTTAAAATGAATTAGAAATTTCACTAAAACCTAAAATGTGTGAAATAAAATAGCGTAAAGGAAATGCAACTAAAAAAATATGTTTCTCTCTTATGAAAATGGTTTGCAGAAAATATATATATATATATATACAGGAAAAAATAATTATCACAGTATCATTGCAAATGAGGTATGTCCCAAACTGTATGCATAAAAAAGATAAATAATGATGAAAAGCTCACATTTTCACAAAAATTACGATTTTGCTTATTATTCTAATATATATGTATATATATATATTTTTCTTATATTACATTTTAGAAGATTAAGTAATTTGAACTTGTTAGAGTTTTTTTTATGATGTAATGGGTCATAATGTATGATAATTACATGAAGTAATATTAAAAAGTCTTAAAACTAAACCCTACTTAACAGTGTCTAGCAATTCTGTAGTTATTACAATTTCTATATTGTTTATGTCACGGCACATTAAGAGTAATCAAAATCCCAGACGTTCTAATGTTTAGGGTTTTTTTCCTCAAAGAATGCAGCTCCAATAACTTAATTATTAACAACCGTTTTTCTTTCTTTGAACGGTTTTATTCAATTAAAAATATTGTAATGTGTTAAATTTGTAACATTTCTTAAATATCAAATACTGTTCTTGTAATAGAAAATATTCTGAAAACTTTCAGAAAAGTTAACTTTTGATGTCAACTATTACTTTTAATCTTTAATTTCTTATTAACTGCCTTGCCAAATTAAATTTAAGGATCTTTTTTAATTCATTAAAACTTTCCCTTAATAAATTTCTTGTCGAGTTCAGAAAATTCCATTCCTTATTTTTCTGAAGTGTCTTGCAACTAATTTGTAAGTGCACACTTAAAAACAAAATATTAAATAAATTAAATTTCTAACTGTCATAAATGTGGTCAAATATCATAACAAGAAATGATAATTTTTTTCGGCTTTCGTAGTTGCATTCAAATAAATTTACTATTTAAATTGATAGAATAATTGAATAAAGTATATTACTATAATTGTATATGTTCCGAACAAAATCAAAGTTTTCTGTACAGAATAAATGGATGTATTGCTTAACATAAAAAAGAATAACTATTAGTTCAAGTAAAAAACTATACAAAGAAAATAATGAACGAATTTATATTTATTTATCCTTATAAATTTACTAAAACCGTTCGAAGAAGTTATTTTGACATTTGTATATGTCATTACATTTACGAATTAATGTACTTTAATACACCTTTTTGATCTTTTAAGATATATTTCATTAATAAGAAGGATAGTCATTAACCTTCCTGATAAAAAAACTAAAGTTATATTTTTTCGAAAATATTAATTTTATAAACCATAGAGATCCTTTGA
>BMAO01000221.1:0-10815 GCA_019973975.1 Trichonephila clavata | reverse complement strand
TTTTTATGCATTAAACGTCATAAAAACACAGTTCCTTATTTTTTTAATTCCTTTTAAAAGTAAAAATTCCAATTTTCTTTTGGGACACTTGATATTTTTTGAAATTTAGTAATTTTTGTTACTTTAATGTAAAATTAAAAATTATAGAAATTTGAGAAAATAGTATTGAAAAAGTTTAATTTTTTAAAGTTTTTTTCTCTTATCTTCTTTATTTATTACATGCTGTATATTTTATATATTCTTTATTTGTATTATTTTTTATATAATATTTTTACAATAAAACTATTTTTGATTACTTCATATAATAACTTTTAAGGTAAAAATCAATATTTGATTTATACAAATCTGCAAATAAAATACTAAAAAAATAATAAGATTTTTTACTAAAAATTTTATTTTAGTGAAAAAAATTTATACTTTTCTTCATTTTTTTAAATTTTGGAACTTTTTCTGTGAAAGATTAATACAATTTTTTACCTTCTTTTAGTTCGTTTGCCTTCAATAGCTCACTTGAATTGAATTACGCATGGATTGTCAATTGTTATAAGCAGGTTTTGGTTATTTTGAAGATATGTCTTATTAAAAAAAAAGAAAGAAAGAATATTTTTATCACTCAATTTTTCCTAGTCCCCCCCCCTTAATATCAAAATATGTCAAATTTTTAGTGGATACACTTGATCATCTTATTTACTATTGCAGTTCTAAAATTAACTACTTTCTTGAATAATTTTATTTACATTTTTCAGACTTGTTTCAAATTTAAAATATGTTAATCAATATTTAATTATTGGAAATGTTAACTCTGTAAATTGTTTTGATGGAAGACGATGACGAAAGATGGTATATCATTCTTCTAATGCCACACAACACACATTCACTATAGGGAGAAAAGAATCAAATTCAAATGTTTTATCCTTTGCATTCCGTTTTTCAAAATTCATTTATACAAGTACAAACGCAGTTTTAATGCTATTCTTAAAAATGCAACTATCTGTCCGATTGAAATTTGGGGAATATTTCTAAAAATTTCTATAGCTTTCTTTCTTTTTTTTTTAAAAAAAAACTACCGCCAGAAATACGCATTAGTGTGCTATATATTTTCTAAAATTTATTTTTAAAATTAATACAATCGAACTTTTTTAATTATTTAAATATATTTTAAATAGTTTATTTCATTCTTTTGTCAATGAATTATGTATAATTTGAGAATAATTCAATTTTTTTAAATGTATTGCCTGTTGCGAAAGATGCATTAAAATTTGCAATAATTTTAGGCAATTGTCATATTAATTAAAAATGTCAAATTTATTTCATTCTTAAATTTTTTTATGTAGGAATAATTGGAGCTTCACAAAGAGAAAAAATTCGCTATCAGTGAGTGAGTGAATATTAACGTCACTCTGTTCAGCTACACGAGGGCTTTTGGTGACGGACCTCGTCATTTTGAACCACGGTCAAGTGACGAGGACGGCACCTGAGCTGGCACCCCCTCTCCTAACTACCACACCAACGGAGGACGTTTGAACTCTCGACAGATTAACGTGCATTGCGCCCTACACGCGGGTCTTTAGTGGTACTAGGCTCGAACTCATGGCATACCTGCCATGTTCCGATACCTTGACCACTTGGCTACCGCGGCCAAACTCGCTATCAAAGACTGCTGGGGAAAAAAGCTGGAAAATTTTTACTATCACTTTGCAACACTAATTAACAAGAAAATGGAAAACAAATGTTCTTGAAAAAAATATAAACAAAATATGTTTATTAAGATGGACATCTTAATTTTATGATTTCGGACAAAGCTTTTATTTCAGTCTAGATAGTAAAGAATATTTTAATTGAATTTCAATAAAACTCATCAATAGTTTGTTTTTCTATACAGATCAAATATAAATCCATCCTTTATGTTAAATAGATTTACAGTATATTTATAATAAATTTTTGTGAATTTAAATCCAACATACTGGGATTCTCCATTGACTTCAGATTCAAGAGACTGAATTCATTACACTTGATTCTCAGGCTTAGACTGAAATATAAAATGTTTTTTTTTTAAAAAGTATTTTCTTTTTTTTTAATTCCATATAAATATTCAGAAAGAATTATAATTACTAAACTCATTTCATGAGAAATTTTTTTTTAGTTTTCACGCAAAAGGAGTCAAATTTCTTTTGTAATTTTAGTATTGGAAATGTGCCACTTGTATCGCTGGCTGATATATATTTTACAACTTTCTATTTTTGACGTTTTTCTTATAATTGGCACTTCGATTTTACTCCTTACTGTCGGGGCTTTTCCATGTTTCCCCCCCCCCCTCCTTGCATTTTTCATGAGAATTTCATTTTCTTATGCAACACTAAAAGTACTACATTATCTAAGATGAGAATTTGACTTTTGTGGATGCTAAGTAAAATGGAAAACCGAGGGGGGGGGGGGTTAAACATTTAACTGACTCTTCCCATTTGAGAGGGTAGAAGGACAACCAAGATTTATGGTCGCTGCCTGCAAACTTTTACGGTGTTTCCAGGAAGTGATTCCTGCATAGGGTAGTATTGTCCATCATATTGTTGAAAAACTGGAAATACAAAAAGACCCCTCCTCTTTCTAACTCAGGAGATAACAATGCATTTTAGCTGGAGTGTTTCTTTGTCGCTTTTCTCTCATGGGGGGTAAGGGGGGTTCAAGGCCGAAGTTCGTTCCCCGGAGGGGAGTATTCGACTGTAAAATGATTCGCTTTATGAGGGCTGCATATTTTTCCTTTCAGAGGCCTTAGATGAGAAATAAATCGATTTTAATGCTATCGCTCTATGTGTCACTGTAAGATTTAACGATATTTCAATAACTAAACCTACTTCCAAACTTGAAATTAACATATTTCGAATATCGATGTAAAATTTGAAATAGAATTGGCGTATATACAACGGAAGATATTAAAATAAATGTGTTCCTCAATCCACAGTTTTCTAAAAAAAGATAATAAACATTATATCCATGTCAGAAACTTGGAATATAATTTAAAATTTATTTTATTATTGTTAAAGACAAGATATATTATATCAACAGAAATTTTACAAAGTGAAAATGTTCAAAAAATAATGTTTACCAAATCACTTTTCTCCTTTTAAACAAAAATGGATGTTTTAATCAACGTCGGATTAAGATTTGTTCCTTGGCCATAGACAATATTTAAAAACTGTTAGCATTAGATTTAGATTTGTTGGTAAATCATAGCGTTTAAAAAAATGATGAATAGCATTTTGTTAGTTTCAGAACTTAAAACGTGAATAAGTAATAAACAATATCAAAACACACATATCACATTCGATTCTGTCATATAATATCAAGGAACTAAAATAGCGTTAAGTTTTATGGATACAGTACAAAAATTAATAAAACTAATAAAAGAGACTATAATTAACTCTGAAACAATCATGTATTTCTCTTAATTTGTAAGAAATTAAAATTTGCTGAAGTTTATTACAGTTAAAACTAAATAGTATATTTTCCACCTATTCAGAAAAAGTTTATGACAGTTGATTTCCTCTTTCTTTGTTTTTGTTTTATGTAATAATTTATACTTGCTGAATTTCACATGATGAACCTTTGATCAAATCAAGATTTGAGCCTCGACGCACCTAATAATCAGAATATAATATCGACTAAAAAATAAAAGCTATATAAAATATTTTAATATAAAATAGAAAATCTGCTAATTAAGTAGAATTATTCCTCATAATACAGATTTTTATATCTACGATTATATAACAGAAACTTACCATGAAATGCAGTTTTTTTAATCTAAAAGAAAGTTGAAAAATGAAAATGACTAATTTTCATGAGATAATTAAGTATTACAAAAAGGAATTGATTTCTATTGAATAAATGGCTTGATATGAAAATACGAAATTATATTAGATTTTAATTGCATGGCTTTTTACAAAAAAATTTATTTCGTATTTTTTTTCACTAAAAAATTAGAAATATGCAATGCTTTTTATTTTAATTTTTATGTTTGCACTAGAATTGATATTTGGGTTATGGAAGTCTAGTGATGTGATCACAAACAGCGGGCTTCCAATCGTGCCAGTTTTGATTTCATCGAAGATAGTTCATATCAAATATGTGAAGTATACTCGTATATATATACGAGCTCTGGTGTCATCCTTTTTACTAAACTACAGGTCAGAATTACAAGATCTATCGCTTATATAAATAAAAATTCATATTTGAAAGTGATTTTGAGCCAGTCACACTATTTTTTTTTAATTTCTTGAGGTAATATCTTTAGAAAATAGATAATGTATGCAAAAACGATAATTCAAGGAATAAAATTTTGAAAATCGCTTCTATTGAATAATTGCTATTGTAAACTAAGGCTTCTATTTGTACATTTCTGTTTTATAAATTAATACAGAGCATATTAAACAGAAGTTATCAATATAATCGTAGCCCAGTGGCCGAGTGACAGTGCATCACGTTTCAGCGACACAGGTCCGGGACTCAAACCCTGGGCTGACAAGGTCAACCCGACTTTCATCCCTTCAGTGGGTCGATAAATGAGTACCAAGCTTGAACGGGAATTTAACACTGGGGGTTTTGCGTCAGACTAACCATCTGAACGGAACATCTACTCATGCACCTCAGTGGCCAAGACCAGAAAAACTAATACGGGCACCATAAGCCTTGGCTCTCATGGGCTATTGCGCCTTTGATTTGAGTTATCAATACAAGACTTTATTATGCAAACTATTACAAACAAATTCAGGTGTTTTATATTATGCAATCAATCATATTGAAAAAATTTTAATGAACAAAATTCCGAGATCATAAAGAACATGAATATCTTTATAAAATGTACTTAACGTATCTTGAAAATAATAAATCCGCTTTCATTTTTTGTCATTCAATTTATTAATAATCATAACATTCGCCGCGGTCTATTGAGCTCTAAATTATTTCGCAACATCTTTTGCAATACAACGCGAAATTCTAATTCAATAAATTAATTCCACTTATTTAATACCTAAATCCTACAAAGAGGTATTTCTTAATTAGTTAAACGATTTCAAAAGGTACTTAAAAGTTTTAACGTGACTCTGTTCTCTTTTTCTAGCTCTCATTCTCTCTAAGCCCATTACCTGTATTTTTTCACTCCTGAAGATGAGTTTAAAACGAACTAGGTTAAAAAAATTTGTGATATTTAAATACATTTTTCGGCAAAGAGTGAAAATAATAACTAGAGGAAAACGAACAAATGAGAAAGAGAACGTCTCTACCAGCACCTATATCACATTAAATAGTAAATATGTTTCTTTCAAATATTATGTTGTTGAAAAAATCCTTCTTTTATCATTGCATATCGTTTATTTTTTAAAAATTTTACTGACAAAAGAAACATATTTATTTCACTATTCTGGATATTATTACTCTTCAGTCCTTAAATAGTCGTCCCGTTTTCTGTGAAACTAAACTTTCCTCAATTTAAAGGTGTCATTTTTATATAAAACATTAAGTAATTATATCGTTAAAGAATGGAAGTATCTAAAATTTTCCTTGTACAAAACTATTTAGTTAAAATAAATGCAAGGTTGAATTATATATAATTAATACTTATTTAATATGGCACGTTACAGGGAGCGATAAGGTCTCACTCTCTCTACATATATTGTGTATACATCTTGGAGGTAAAATTTGTATTTTGCTTACATCGTTTTAGAATTTAATACTAATAAATTTATTAAGTTAATTTAAGGATTGGTTTAATTAAGTAAACATTCTGATACTGAAAACATTCCATTTATTATTTGATTTATAATTGCTATATTAAAAACAATACAAATTTCTAACCATTTGTTAAGTGGAATAATTATGTAAAATAAAATTATTGGTAAGTTTAATAAAATTCATATGAAATTTTAAAAATTTTGATACAATTTGGTATGCTCAAATCAGTCAATTTATTTTCCATCGAAAGAAATCTTTTTTTAAATAAAGTTTAGTTTTTTTTTAATTCTTTAAAATCTGTCGTTTCCATTTTCTACTTTCTTTTATCAGTTCGTGACAGATTTCCACAGTACAGACCTACTTATAAAAATTTATATTCTAAAAGAAAATTCTAAGTAGTATTTAGTTTTCGCGTCTATTTTTACTTCGTAATAGGTATTTCTACAATTTTTATCTTTTTTAATGGATCGCAGTCTAGAAGATTAATCATGGGTTCGAATCCTGGTTTTACCAAGAATCCACTTTGTGAAATTCTGCAAGCGCGACTTAATATAAGAAACGGGATCTCAAATTTTTCGAATGATGTTGGTAGTGAATAGAATTCAAATTAAACGTTCTAGCTGAGGTGTGACTGCATATAAATTTGAGGTCTGCTGCCAAAAAAACCCATGTTATTAAATTTCAATGTTAAATTAATTTTAAAATGACTGTAATTTTCATTTTTGTTGTTTTTTAATTAATAAACAGAGACTGCTATTATTTAAATTTTCATTTTAAGGTTTAAGAAATGTTGAATAATTTTTAGCGATGCATTGAATATGGGACAATTTTCTGCCAAAAGTCATTGAATATGTATCTATAGCTTATCAATAAAACATGCATATTTTTTACCTTTAGTGCACAACGCTCTAATTAAATTCGATTACTAAAAAACCTGAACACATTAGTTATTTTAGGTGTTTTTAACATCAGAGCATATTTCAAAATTAAAAATGAATCATACCATATAAAAATAATGTAGACATTATTCCTTATTTTTTTTTCAATTCCTAATATTAGCTCACTCTCTCTATATATTATCTTGTTCAAATTTTCAATCCTTAATAAAGTACTTTCTATTCATCCTATCAAGTTCAAATAAATTTTTTAAACTTGTAGAGGATGAAACTTGATGTTAACACAGTTTTTTAAAAATATTAATTCATTATCTACCAGTTAATTAGTTAAATCAAAATAATTACCGGTTTTAGACAGTCAATGTAGGAATTGACTTAAAAAGATTTTTTGTATTACTTGTTAATGCTTTAATTTTAAAACAGCATTCATTTTTTGAAAAAAATATGTACGTGATCAGATAAGTAGTTTTTATGAGTTTATTTATCGGCTAAATTTTTTAAAATTAGATGTGTTAATCAACACTTGAATTTTATTTCAGATTAACGTTTTCAGAGTTGCTTTCTTTAACCCTAAATTTTCTTATTTTTTATAAGAATGGGAATATTAATTATTTGAATGGTGCATTTGAATTTTTTCGCTGATAGTAAAATTTAAAATGTTGTGACTTTTTCTAAGTAGTTATATATTATATAGGATACAAACTTCATAAACTTTTTCGAATTGTGTGACAATTGTAGGATTTCGTTTCAGTTGTAATAAATATAGAGATAAATATATATTCAATCGTCAGGTTCAGGACTTATTTTATAACAGTGAAACGAATTCAACGGGTGAGTAATTGCTAGTATTTTATATGATTAATCACTGAACGAAAATCATTATATTTCTTATTAAAATTTAATTATAACTGCGGATTTTTTATAATGAAATTATTAGTTAAAAAATGAAATCTAAACTTATGATCCTCAGTTTAAGACAAGAATCACAGCAAAAATAAAGGAAAAAGAAATTCGTAGTATAACTTGAAGGGTAGCTTTTAGTATTTGAACCACTCCCTAATTCGTGACAAAAGAGGGGTCTATAGGAACGTATTGTGACTCCTATCGAATGTGAAAAGACCAGGAGAATCGTTATCCTTAGTTCTGAACAAAAAGAAAAGGGGAATGAGCCTCGAGCATCACTGCGGTGGGAACAAATAGAACCCATCTCTAAACCTTTATCTTCAAAAAACTAATATTGTTTTGAAATCAATCAAAGTATAAAAAGCAGGAATATTAAATGTTTACATTATTTTTTACAAAGTATGATACATTTAATATTTATTATATTTGATGTTAAATAATGCTAAAAAAATAGATTTGCTGAAATGAAATATTAATTATAATTGAATACTTCCTCTGTTCTCTAAGTACCATGAAAAATTATTTAATATTTCTTAAATTAATATTAAAAGGTAACCATTAGCAATAAAAAGGGTTGATTAAATATAACATTAAAAAAAGAAGACCCCCTTCCCCTCTTATTATGCAAATTATTATAAAACTGGAAATTTAACAATATTTAAATTACTAAATTTATAAACGGCCAGATATAAAGTTAAATTAACTGGTACAACAGTTCAGAATTGCGCGCTTGAGATCAATCGATTATCCAAATTAAAATTTATATTTTTGTGTGATTATGACACATTCCCTTGACTCTCTTTTACGGTAATATGATCTTTAGTTAATTGGTTATTCATGCAGAAATCAATAATTCAAAGAAAATTTTGAGAATAACTTTCATAGTGAATATACTACATTAAGCTATAGCTTCGAACCAAATGATACATTTCTGTGTTATGAATTAATGCCATCATATTGTACAGAAGTCATCATTATAAATAATTATTAAGTAAATTACTGCAAACGAATTCATGTTTTACATGCAGTCAAATACATTGAGAAATTTTTAAAGAATAAAATCCCAGATCGGAAGAACAGAAACGTGTTTGTTTTAAACATATTTTTAATGCTGAATTTAAATATTGATTTAATCAATTTATTCAAGAAAATCTATTCATTTTTAAAAGTTCAGTTTTTTAACTCTTTAAAATCAGTCACTTTCATTTTCTTTCTTTTATACATTAGAAAACTGCAATTCTTGACATCTCTGCAGTACACATTCCGTGTATAAAAATCTGTTGCCTGTGAAAAATTCTGTTGTTGTTACTTATGCACCTGATCGACAGTAACCAATAGTAATATCAAACCATGGCCAACGAAATTCATCGATGACAAGGTGCTAGATTTACGCTTGTCGTTATCCGCAGCTTTGAGCACCATACAGCTGACAGAGCGATTTAGCTCTATTCCACTCCAATTTTAAGGGAGAACACTCTGGGGTTAATCAGGGGCTTCCAACCTCTCTTCCCCTTCCATCGACCTCACGAGAAGACTTGCGGCTCGACGGCTATTTAGAGTACCCCTATGCCGCACGAAGGCACTCTTCAATGGCAAATATCTATGCCTTCTCTGGGATTCGAACTCAGGCCCAACAGCACAGCAATCAGCGCCACTAACCGCTATATGTTTCAATAAAATGTATCATTCATAGAAAAATTATTGCATAGGTACTGGAAGAACTTTTGCCTATAGTTTTTTTAAAGAGTTTCATCATTAGTGCTGAATTTTTGTAATAAAATTTTTCAAGTATAATTGCGAAGAGAATACTTCAAAAAATTTTCCTTTGTGGTTTTAGAAATACTTATTCATTTGTATACAGGATTTTTTAAAAAAATCTCATTAAAATGTATGAAAAGTCAAAAACAGTGAAAGGATTACATTAAAGGTGCACAATAAAGCAACAAAAGGGTTTGTGGCGAAAGATTTCGTAATTTTGAGCCTCGTCAAGAAACAAGGACGCACATGAGCTGGTTACCCCTTTACCACACAACAACGGGAAAACATTGAGCCTCTACAGATTTAATGTATATCGGCCTTCTCTACACGGGGGTCTTCTGTGGCACCAGGACTCGAACCTGCTACATTCCGGCATCGAGTTCGTGACCATAATCACTAGGCTACCGCGGCCACTATTAAGAGTGAAACAAAATTATAAAAATTTTAAAGTCATATTTTAAAGCATACGTAAAAAACACAGACGATTTAGAGTTTCAAAACAATTAAACATAGTATTTTGTGTCTACTAGTAAAAAGGCAACAGTAAAGTGAATAAATAAAATTAAAGTATTTAAAACACTTTATACTAAGTTTGTTAATAAATTTTTGTAATAAAATTATGTTTAGTAGAAAAAAGTATTTAATGACTTGATATATAAACGAGTTTTAAACTTTTGTCTTCAAGATATTAGAATAAATAATTGCATCAAGAAACTCTGCAATAACACACACAGAATTCAGAAAAAAAAAAAGTGTCAAATTTAAAGATGAACATTAAGATTTTTTTTTTATGAATATGCAAAGAGAAATGTAGGAGTCTTCAAATAATATAAATTGATTATTATGGAGCTTAGAAAGAAGTGTCCTCTTAAAAATTTTAAAAAGCATATTATTTTCTTATGAATATATACATATTAAAAAATTAAATAAAAGTATCTGTTTTTTGTTTTTTGATAAAATTCAAAATGTTGCTGATATTTCTAAGTAGTGATATATGACAGAATTGAATGGGGTATGCTATATATGATATTTTACAATAAAAAATTAACCAATAAAATGATTTTTTTAAAAAAAAATTACCTTTTTAAAAAATCCCTTTAAAAAAATCACCATTTTTTTTTATTACTTATTCTTATTTTAAGTTCTGAAATTAACCAAATGCTATTAATCATATGAATCATATTTTTATTGGCTATAATCTATAAACAAATCTAAATTTAATGCTGTAATTTTTTAAAAAATTAGCTATAATTTCTGAAAAAATCTAAATCGTGTTGATTAAAACATTCATTCTTGTTTTGCAAAAAGAAAAGTTAACACACATTAACACAAAGTTAAACACATTTTTTTCCCACCATTTTCACACTCTAAAATTTCGCAGTTGATATAATGTTCAACTTTTAGTAATAATGAAATAGTCTTAAGATAATTTTCTGAGTTTTTGAGATTTACAAGTTTTTAAATGTTTATTAACTTTTGTTAGAAAACAATGAATTAAGGAACACTTAAATTTGACACATCATCATTGTCTGAA
>BMAO01000220.1:0-92042 GCA_019973975.1 Trichonephila clavata | reverse complement strand
GATATTCCCTATTTTGTGACAAATATCAGGTATGTCTTTTTAAAGCCAAAATTACTGACATCCGTTTCTATAAGATCTTCATTAGGACCTATTCTAATAAGTTCCTATTGCAATATGACACTTTTTTTTCAAAGCGACTATTTGAAATCATTGTCTACTGCTGTATTACTAAAAAAACAATCTCAAACTTAGTTTCAAAATCTGAGTAAGGGCATTTAAATGTTAAACGTAGGTTAAAATGTCCTGACAGACTGTGACAAATTTAAAAAATTCGTTACGTTCAATATTATACTTCTTTAGCTTAAATTTGGAAAAAAATGCTGAAATATTCCTTGTATTAATAAAATTTAGGTTATCACCTAGTATGGTAGTCAACTTTTATGTTGTTAAACTAACCTCACTAAATTTAGTAAACGTTAAATTGGTAAAATCTGGTTCCCACTGGATCAAATTTTTTTAAAGATTAACGTCATGATCTGGTTTAATGAGAACCACGATCATAGACCCCCATTTACACCTCATGAGCCCCCAAATTATTTTTTTACTCGCGTGGAACTCTTGCAGGTCGTCATAGACCCCTGGGAGTGCATATAGATACCTTTGGGAATCATTGGTATATACTGATACTACATTTATTCTCATTTTGCTTTTTAAAAAAAATGATCACTTTTACTTTTTTACCTCATAATTTTTTTAAAAAAAAAAAGAAAGAAAAAAAACAGGAAAATCGGTTTGCGTTTTCGTAGTCTGATATTCAACAATGATTACAGATTACTTCTGTCTTGATCAAATCGTAATACCAAAATCAAAATGTTTTTTTTTTTTTTTTTTTTTTTTTTTTTTTTTTTTTTTTTTAGTTTTAAAAAGTAATAGGAGAAAAATATTAATTTTCTTTTGCTTATTAAAAATATTTTTCAACTTTTAACTCGCCTTTTCTTTAAATCTTTATTTTTTATCCTTTATTTGCTTGTTACTATGATTCAACAAATTGGATGGTTTCTGTTCGCCGTGATGTGGATCCAACGTTCATTACACAATTTTCTACCAAGGCAACAGCTATGAATGAGAAATCTCCCCTTTTTCCAACAACACAGAAACCGAAAAAGCAATAAAATCGTCCCCAACAAAAGCGCTTGTAGACCTCCCGTATCTTAAAGGGGGGAAGGCATAAAACTGTGGTGCATTTTCGAAGCAGTTCCCAAAAGTACACAGGAACCGTTTCGCTACCGCCAGCTTTGAAAAAGTAGACCGCTTTTGAATGAGTTTCAATTAGAGCCTCAGCCACCCAGAGGGTTAAGCAAGAAATAGAAATTTTTCATTATAACTTAATTTTTTAGAAAACAGGGGGACGGGGAAATTGTGCGTAGTGCAGTGACGGATCGCTCAGTCACATCACGAACCCTAGCACAGCACATTGAGTCTGTAACGCATCATTCAGTGTCTGCGCGTACCATTCGACGCCGTTTGCAGCAGAGTGGTCTGTCCACAAGACGTCCATTGCTTGATCTACCCTTGACGCAGAACCACAGACGTTTCCACCATCAATGGTGCAATGAAAGAAGGATGTGGGAGGCAGAATGGAATGAAGTTGCCTTTACTGACGAGTCACGCATCTGTCTGCAACACCACGTTGGTCGGATTCAAGTCTGGAGACACCGTGGAGAAAGGATGCTGAACAGCTGCATTATGCACCGCTACACTGGTCCTGTACCGGGTATTAAGGTATAGGGTGGTATTGGATATCACTCTCGCACTCCTCTAGTACGCATTGCCGGTACTTTAAACTGCCAGCGCTACATCTCCGAGGTGGTGTTGGAGCCAGTTGTCCTTCCTTACCTTCAATGCTTGGTCACAGCCATATTTCAACAGGATAATGCGCGACCACACATGGCACGCATTGACCAAAGGTTCTTCGTCAATCACCAGATTGAATTGCTTACCTGGCTGGCTCGCTCTCCGGATCTTTCGCCGATAGAAAACATGTGGTCCATGGTTGCTCAACGATTGACGCAGATTACACCCCTAGCTGCCACACCAGTTCAACTTTGGCAACGTGTGGAAGCTGCTTGGTTTGCTGTACCCCAAGAACACATCCAAAGTCTCTTTGAATCAATGCCGATGCGTGTGGCAGCGGTGATCTCCAACAATGGCGGCTACTCTGGCTACTGATTCTGGCAGGAACCATACTTCACAGAAGTCTATAAATTTAATCATTTGATACTTGGTCAACATGTTACCTACAAAATAAATTTTGTTGTGGTATTTCTTGTCTTTCTTGGTGTTGCATTTACGGTGGCCAGCAGTGTAGAATACTATAAAAACATTTGTGATATTGTCAATCTTATTTTTCAAATCTCCCATTTGTTGAATCCTCACTTTTCATACGTTGTCTCCGCTTTTATTTTATCTTATAACAGATACTCAAAAATAACTCCGGCGGCTAGCTCAAATAATTTTAATTGGTGGTACATTCTAATTGAGCACGGTTACAATTTCATAAAAACAGGAAAATACTATAAAAATACAAAGGGGTTTGCGCGGGAGGACATTGGCACATCCTTTCTTCCCCGAGGTGGCAGGCTGACTGGTTAAGTGTTCACATGGCCAGTAGAGGGCGCTCTATTACCATTCGTTACACTCCCCCTCTGGTTCCTAGGTATCGTCCTCGATGAGGAACCAGCAGAATTGTCTTTCCTGGGTCTTCCCCTTTTTCTGAGAGGCATCACTGGAGTGGCTTCTTTGTCTATGCATGGACGAAGAGCAGATGAATGATAAGGTCCGAGAACCTCATGTGGGTTGTTTGGATTTGCCACTTCATATGTCGTTGGAGAGCGTTGAGTCACAACAATATAAGGTCCATCTCTTTTAGGCATGAATTTAGCTGTTTTCTTCTGGGCAGCATTGCTAAGGGGGTGAAGGGTTACCCAGACCTTATCACCTGGATGATACAAGAAACCAGGACGATGTCTTTTATCATAGAAGGCCTTTCGCTGATCTTGTTTCTCTTCAATTCTTGGTTTTGGAATCAAAACAACGGGAGAGGCGTGCGGAGATTCACATTCTACTACGATGCCTTGTTGCAGCAGAGAATCTAGCTCTTTCTTCAACAGCTTCTTCCTGGCTGGATTCATCCTGTAGGGAGGCACTGAAATTGGTGGGTTGTTTTCAGTGTTGATGCTATGTTCAATAAATGGTGTAGCTTCTCCCCCTACTTCGAAGATAGAGTGATGATTTTTAAGCAAGCTATCTAGTTCCATACGCTGAGAACCAGGGAGTTCTTGACCTTCATTTTCCCGTAATTGACAGTTATTTATCGCCACAGGAAGTACATTAACAGATGTACTCTGGTAAGGCGTTACGAAATTGTACGATTTTCGGGAATTGTCACAAAAAGTCCAACAGTTCTTTCTGAAATTTAGTACTACTCCAGCATTTTTGAGAAAGTCAACTCCAAGTAGAGTGGAGTTGTTTTTGGCATCAGGCAAAATAATGAAGGGGGTTTTAAACTTTCTGCCTTCCAGAAGGACGTTTTGAAATGTACGTAGAACTTCTTTCTGAGTAACGATTCCATCAGCAAAGGATAGGGATATGACTGTCTTCTCAAAAGCAGCTCCTTGTTGCAGAAGGATACTGTAAAGAGTTTCTCCGGCAATCGAATGACTTGCACCACTGTCCGCAAATGCAGTTCCTGAGACTCCATTTATGCTGATCCTGAGTACAGCATTTCTGTTGGAAGGAGAGAGACTGTTAACTCGCAGAATTCCAAAGTGAGCTGGATCACCCTTTGAAGGATTGCAGTCAGGACATTTTGACTTGATGTAACCGGGCTTTCCACATCCATAGCAGGACAAAGGAGTTCGGCTTTCAAATTGCGAATGCCCTCCAAATGGTTTTCTTGGTGCTTCCTTTGCCTTATCCCTCGTTCTTATACTGCTTTCTTTATTTGTTTTTGAGGGGAAATAAGTTCTTCCTACGTCTGGTAAAACTTTATGTTTCGACGTCTTACCTCGAGCAATTTCATAATCATCTAATTTTTGTACTAGCTCAGATGAGCTTTTAATATCTCCCCAGATATCCACGAAATGTTCTTTAACGTCCCTCGAAACTCTTCTCTTAAGCTGATCGGTAAGAACCAAATCCTTAAGGGAGTTAAAGTCTTTCACTTCTAGGCTATGTAGCCATTCTTCTAAGTAATTGTTTAGCTCGTACGCGAAGTCCTTCCACAGAGCTTCGGGTTGTTTTTGATGAGTACTGAACTTAATTCGAAACGATTCAGCATTCAACTTGAATCGTTGGAGCAGCACTTGCTTAATGTGCTGGTAATTTCCTAATTTCTCCTTAGGTTCCCGCAAGATAATATTGGAAATATCAATAGGTAACACTGGTAAAAGGTGTGTTACGTAATCGACTTCCCCTATGTTAACTTGCTCACACTGCCTTTCAAATATTTTTAGATAGGTGGAAATGTCTGAAGTTTCTACAAATCTGGGTATGAGGTGCTGGATATTTATTTTCTCTGCGGCAGCACTAGTGTTAGTTGAAGAAGTAGCAGTCATGCTTAACTTCATGAGTTCTAGTTCTAAAATCAGTTCGTCTTGTTTTCGTTTGTATTCATTTTCCTCCTTCTCCTCACATTCTGCCTGAACCCTTGTGTTAATAATTGTTTCTAGAAGAGTTTTAGTAAACAGTTCATCATAGTCTTCCGAAGTTATGATTAAATTTTTAAAATCTATTATTCTCATTATTTCTCCTACTTCGAGACCTAATTCTGTAGCTAGTGTTTTTAAGTCCTCTTTGCGCGCTTTAGCAAGATAAGCCATTGTTTTTAACTTTTGGAAAAAAAAGGGTCAATTATAAAATCTGACAGCCACAAATTAAATGCAGAAAATTTAGTTTTAAAATAGTTAACCTTGATAATTGAGCAGCAACTAATCACTAAAATAATAAGAATTGGATATTCGAACACAATACTATAAAAAAATATACATTATTATAGATGTTTGACAGGATAGAAAATCGAAACTTCGAAACAAAATGAAAATTGAAATAAATAGAAATTCTGATGCCCTTAACCAAAACAACATATAAACTATTCCTTTGAAGGAATAAAAATACTGTTTTGTAGATATTTGACTGAATGCAAAAATTTAGCTTTGAAAGTAAAAATAATTCACATATAAAAGAAATTCTGATGAAATTCAAAGTCAAAACAAAACCTATGCATGAATATTTTGAATAAAAAATAAAAATACTTTTCAACTATTCCTTTGTTAACAAAAAAAAATAAATAATTTCTTTCATTTAAATTCGCATATATTTTATATATGATCAAAATTCTTCAATATAGTTGAAAATAAAACACAATTTCATAACACTAAAATTCAATAAAAAAAAACACATGCAATTATAATACTAAATAGGAAATATCAATTTCCGGGACACTCTGGCGTCACAAGTAACTTAAAGAGTCAACAAAAAAAAGTGAAAAATATGGAGGATAAACAAATTTTACAAAACGAACAGCGGATGCTGAATTCCGAGTTTCCAAGAAAAATGAATAAGAGAAAAAAAAAAGAATGTCTGATTTTCACCAGGCAAGGGGTGAGAGACAGAAAATCGGGGGGGGGGACCCTTAGTAACAAAACGTCTTGTTCGTGAACGAAAACAAGCAGTGAAAGCTCAAGGTCAGAAGTGGGGGTAAGAAGTTCCCCAGACAAGTACACTAATAGTCATAAATCACAGGAAATGAGAAAAATGAACAAAAGTAGAAAGAGTTTCCTTACTAGGGAAAATAATTACTCAAATAAAATATGACTAATAAATCATGCTTATTATATATTTATACCATAAAATACAAAAACACAAGTAAAATTCAATAAAAGATCAAAATGAATCAGAACAAAACAAAAGAAACTTAGCTGATGCTCCATGAAGACGAATGCAATCCAAAGTTTCTAATTTCCCGGTAGGAAATATAAATTTTCTAGTAATCCGAAAATTTCTTCGTAGCCGGTAGCTACAATTTCAGAAATTACTTTTTTAAACTTCTTCATGAACTAGCAGTTCAGAATATTGAAGATAACTTTGTTAGACTAGTAGTCATATTAAAATTAAATAATTATTCGGGCCGTACTCAAAAATAACTCCAGCGGCTAGCTCAAATAATTTTAATTGGTGGTACATTCTAATTGAGCACGGTTACAATTTCATAAAAACAGGAAAATACTATAAAAATACAAAGGGGTTTGCGCGGGAGGACATTGGCACATCCTTTCTTCCCCGAGGTGGCAGGCTGACTGGTTAAGTGTTCACATGGCCAGTAGAGGGCGCCCTATTACCATTCGTTACAATCTTCTATTTAATAAACTGGTTGATATTTTTCAAATAATGCACTCCACATCTATCTTTACTTTTACTGGGTGTTGCCGAATTCGACCGACAAGTTCAGAGGGGTGATATTTGGCAACATGGGGCGACAAATCATTTTAGAACATGGTCGTGAACTCCGTTCAGTCGGTGAAACTTGCAATATAATAGTTGCCGTTGGGAGGAGGATAAGCCAGACGAGAGAAGTGGCGAGATAAATACGAAGATTTGAAACGCAGTGGTAGGGTTAAAGTCATATGCACGTATACAGATTTCCCACTCGTTTGCGGAGAATTAAAGCGGGAGTACCGACCCCTTTCTGGTGCTCGGTGGAGAACTAGAAAGTGTGGCTCATGCACGAGGGCTCACCAGCTCATTTTCCGATTACGGTATTAAACCACCTCCGTACTACATATCCCGGGAGGTGGATCTATTGCTTGGCCAGCACTCTCCAGAAACCTCAATCCCTTTAATTTCTCCTTCTAGGGCCAACCAAAATCGCTTGTGTATGAGATCCCAGTGGTTATACTAGAAGATCTCAACAAATGTGTGTGTGTGTCACTTCAGCTGATGTCTCCAGCATACCGGGTTTGCTTGAATACTCTCAACAATCCTTCGTCCGTTGGTGTCGGCTATACAATGACCTACGCAGCCACCATTTCGAACAATTCCGGTGACAATCATATGCGACATTTCTGACGTCAAGCTGTGAGGCATTGTTTGCATTGTAAACATGCTTTACGCGTAACAAAAGTATTTTTTTACCTCTTAATGCCCCCTTTCATTGCACTCGACATCACACCCTTCATATCTGTTTCTGCGCGCGAATTACTCCCACTAAACGTAGTTTGCGATTCATGTTCTGTTTTTGTCGTCTCCATGCTGTCTACTATTACCCCTCTAAATTTATTACTCGAATTCGGCAACGCCCTGTGTATAGGATTTTATTACAGTTGTTCAGAATCACGTAACGCACAGGAAACTCACAGTAGGCCCATGCCTTCGGTCGCTTTGTTTTTGTCTCTCGAGTATGTGTAAACACCACCACTCTTTCAGAGTACAGTTCCTTGTTTTCAAAGCTCCCTCTATAATTGGGCTATAACACGTTTTATTTTTAAACGAAGTTCTCACTGATTTAAAAAATCTTTCTAATTGAGAAATATTATGAACATCTTCTTACAAGCCATCTAAGTCCACCAGCAATTCTTTGCTAATTTTCAACGTATCTGAATATGTAAGAAATATATATACGCGAAAATTGTTTCGTGCATTTTACTAACTCCTAAAGTTTTGTACTTAGTTTTTAGAATTTTCACATAAAAAAGACTTTTTCAAAAATTATTTTCAATTGACTTTTGTCTAGACTTTTAATCTAACTCTAAAAAAATCAGTAAAGTAGTATTTAATGTTTCTAGCTATCCAATGTTTTGATTCCATTGAACAGTACTAAATAGTTTTTCTACAATTTTAACAGTATCCAGAACATCTGAGAATATTTCTGAGAAGATCAGTAACTTTGGAACATCTGAGAATATTTCCTGAACCCGCGTTCCTATACCCTTGTTACGATCCTTTTTTAAAGAACAATTTCCATCATTTAAAGAGACGAATTACTAAGGATAGGGTATCACATGCCACCTCAAACAATAAAGGCTTGTTAGATTCTCGAACAAAACTAAATATTACTTCTGTTTTGTTGCGCACTTCTTCGATGAGATATTCATAATACTCCTTCTTCGAGCTGATTTTGCATTCCATCCACTGCTTCACAAAGGACAGATTGTCTTCGGATAATTCCGGTCTCTTTTCGAAGACCTGCTCTTGGGGTTCCTGCAAGGGTTCTTCTTTCTCTTGTACAATGGAAAGAAGTTGTCTCTGTTCAGCTATTTCTTTCCTTTTCATTTGTAATCTACAAATCAAACGCTGCTTAAAGAATAGAAGTTTAATTACAATATTCCATGTAAATATATATATATATAATTTCTTTCTGTCTTCTCTCAAAACGCATCTTTAAAGCATTTTGGAATAAAAGAAAGAAACTCATTTTGGCAAATATTTAAATAATATTTATAATTCGAAATCAATTATTTCATCTCTCTTTTCTCTTATAAATTCATACATAATTTCTGATTTTCTATAGTTTATATTTTAGAGAATAATATATATTAAATAAACTTGTGATGTGCAGTTTTATTTTTTCAATTCAAAATATTGGTTCTCATTGCGTATTTTGTACTAGTTCATCATTTTGTATATTTTTTTCTCCCTGTGAAACCCATTCGAAACTCATTTTATAGCAATTCTCTAAACATTTGCATAATTGGTAATTGGCATTACATGGAATATCCAACAAACTATAAATTTAAGCTACATAAAGCTTCGAAAGCTTAGTTTGGGGCTTTTTTACTATGGAAATAAACTTATTTGGAGAATAGAGTTTTCCTGCATTTCAAACTGTTCCGTATTATTTCTATAATTCATAGCGTTGACGTATCTGTATATCAGTCTAACTGTTCACTAAGATGAGCACATTACTTAAAACGTATCTACCGTATTAACTCGAATCGAAGCCACACTATTTTCCCAGTGTTAATATCACTGGGAATCGGGTGAGGCTTAGAATCGAAGGTAAAACGTTTGTTGGATGGCGGAACTGAGTTTCCACCCCTTTCAAAAGGAAAAATGCACTGTCCAATTTGACTACTTGCATCAATGCCTTATCCCTTTCGCAGTTTATCTACATTATTCAGTCTATCCTAAACATTGTTGTCTATTCGTATTTAGGAATTTTTTTGTATATATATGCTCTCTTTCTATGAATCAAATAAACATCAAATATATCGGTAATAGCATTAAGACAAATTCACTATGACGCAAGTATGAAAAGGGAGGTAATTTTATAAGCAGGAAAAAACGAGAAGAGAACAGCGGCTATGAAAATATTTGACATGAATTAAATATACGTTGATGGTGTAAATGAAATGATATAATTTTTGCTTGTAAATGTTCAGCAGACTTTAATATATTTCTTTAATATTCTTCTATAATACATTCTTCTAAAAAAATATTGTATATAACAAATGCACTGGATGGCACGGAAGAGGACCCATGTAGGACAAGCACCAATTCCGAAGTCAGCTGTGACAATGGGAGTGACGAAAGTGATGGGAGTGATTAAATTCTTATTATTTCTCGTTAATTCTTTAAGTATCGGATATCAATGAACCTTTTACGCAATTTTTTTATAAAATTTTTCTCAAAGACATGTTGAGAATTGGAAGTGCGGCTTAGAATAGACAACAACAGTTTTTAATAAAAAACATTTTAAAAATTTGGGATGCGGTTTAGAATCGATGGTGGCTTAGATTCGAGTTGTTGTTGTCGCGTCCTTTCCGAAGGGAAGGAGTGAAAGTTGCCACAGCCTGAGACAGGTTGGACTTCTACACGATAGATGGCGACACACCTATCTCCACTTCCACAATTTAGTCATGGAACTGGAGGGGAGGGAAATATTCTCCAGACCTTGCACTGGTGGTTTTTGTTGCAACCACCCACAAGACTTTTGGACCCACTGATTTAACGACCACGTACTCCGTGTGTACTCGAAGGGTATTTGGTGGAACCACTGAAGGGATGAAAAGCCGAGCCGACCTTGACCAGCCCGGGGTTTCACCCACCCTAAGCCTAATAATAAAGTAGTGGAGGTAAAAATAGGATTCATTGGCCTTATTTAGAAGCAAAATCTTTAATTATAATGGTTTATGAACTTGCCATCGCCAAACTATTATCAGACGCATGAACACAAGATTCCTTTTTACACGTATGTATTTTATTAATTTCTATATTTGAAAAATAACTTATCTCACTGTTTCTGGTGTTTTTCGAACGATAGGCTTGTTTCCTGGTATTCTTGTATAGCTTTCTTGAGGGACTGAAAAGTACCATACTCTGTCAATTCGTGAAATACTCTACTAATAACAGCTTCAACGTCACAGCTGTAAAACATTGGAAAATAATGAAATAGGAAAAGGATGATTATAACTTACTTAACTTTTAACTGTTGTTAATAGTTGAATTGAATTTTGTCAACGGATTAAAATGAATACTAAAAAGATACTGATAAAAATGAAAGAACATTTTTTTTACCGAATTCAACAGGCCACAATGGGTTATACATTTTCCACAGCTTCTTATTCAAAATTGCTTTTTTTAAAATCCGATTTAGCGAATTTATTTTAAGGCTCTTGCCTATCAGTAATTTTAATACACTGTTTTTTTTTTTAAAAAAAGGGGGGGGGAGAAAAACACAAGCACCACCGTTTTTATTGAAATTAAACAAGTATAAGCGTATATACAGATAATAAAATTGCATCATTTTACTATCTGTGTATGCGCAGGTAATAAAATTTAAAACCGCACAATCCATCAATTGATAGCATTGTACTAAAAATACTAAAACTAGTAATTAGTTACCCTTTTCTAAGAGGTGATGCATGCTTTTATAAGTCAATGCATTCCGTCAAACGTTCATTGATTATTACTCCAGGTCTGCAGTATTTCGAGGCTCCCGAATCTGGTAGCCTACCATGTCCTATATATTTTTAGCTAGCAGAAAATCTAGTGGTTGTACTGACCATGAAGAATATCAACAAGACGAAACAATTTAGAGATTATGAGCTGTTTGAGACCTGTCATAATCTTACTGAAAAATAGCCCTAGAATGATATTTCAAAATGGATTACGCTAACTTCCGTAAAATTACATTAACATATGATGTTCAGCTATTAAAGATGTACACATGGCGATTTGTTACGGTAAAAGATAGATCTCCACAACATCACACCAGGTATAATGGTTTATGTCTCTGAAAAACAAAAACTGTTCGGAACCGTCAACCCCATACAAACACGTACCCGATTGGTTATCTGCTCCAAACCTAAAGCAGAATACATCACTGAACGGTATGTGTTACCAGTTTCCTAGCAGCCATGATGATTCTGCAAATGTTATGGTACACTATCTGGCCAAAAGTATCCGGACACCCCTTAAAAAGGGGGTTCTGGTGAATTTGATACGTAATTGAAAGCTATAAAAGTGTTGGTAGTGGTTTGTCAGATTGTATTTATGCGTTTGTGAGGCAATGAGTAAGACAAAGGGGCTTAGTGAGTTTGATCGTGGCAGTATAGTAGAATGCCACCTTTGTGGGAAATTAGTTCGTGAGATTGCGGATATTCTACTGAAGCCTAAATCCTCTGTGAATGATGTAATTGTGAAGTGGAAACGTCGAGGCAGTGAAACGGCAGAAAAACGAACCGGTAGGCCGAAAATACTTGGTGAAAGTAGCCGCAGAACTCTGAAAAGGGTAGTGAAACAAAATCTCAAGTCTTCGTTGGTGGAAATTTCTCAGGAGTCCAAAGTTCATCAGAGGAATTAATGTTAGCAGCAGGACTATCCATCGAGAGTTAAAAAACTTGGGATTCCATAGTCGTGCAGCCGCTCACAAGCCAAACATCCTCCACAGAATGCAAAGCATCGATTGCAATGGTGTAGAGCTCACCGTCATTGGACTATGGATATGTGGAAAACTGTTCTTTGGAGTGATGAATCTCGCTTTACAGTCTGGTAGTCGGATGGACGCGTCTGGGTTTGGTGGATGCCCGGCGAACGTTTCTTTAGTGACTGCATTGTGCCGACTGTTAAGTTTGGGGGTGGAAGCATAATGGTGTGGGTGTGTTTCTCGTGGTTTGGCCTAGGTCCGTTAGTTCTTGTGATTGGAAACATGAACTCTGAGATGTATGTGGACATTCTAGACAATGCTGCACTCCCAACTCTATGACAATATTTCGGGGGGAAGGCCTATTTCTCTTCCAGCAGGATAACTGCTTCATTCACACATCGAGGCTTGCACAGACGTGGTTTGACGAAATGGGTGTTCAAAAACTAGACTGTCCTTCTCAGAGTTCCAATCTAAATCCCATAGAACAGCTTTGGGACGAATTAGAGCGCAGATTACGTAGCCAGCCAAATCGACCATTCTCACTGCAAGCACTCACTTCAGCTGTGATGGACGCCTGGAAGGCAATTCCTATGGTCACCTATCAAAAATTGGTGGAAAGTCTTCCCAAACGTGTGCAGGCTGTCATCCATGCAAAAGGAGGACCAACATCATATTAATATGTGCCTCAGGACGCTCTAATTCCATACCACTGGGTGTCCGGAAATTTTTGGCCAGATAGTGTATTAAAGATGAACTCCTAAAGGCCGCTGTCGGCATATCCCAACTACAGCCTAGCGCCGCGAGATGGTGAAAGGCAGCATGCGTAGTGTGGAAGAAGTTGAATAGCGGGCGTGAGACAGTTGATGCCTTGTCCTTCCAGAGACTTGACTCCTCCGATATAAGTTACGTACAATTTCCCTTATGTAGCAAACACTGTTGGGATTGCTCGCAATTCGAACTAGATGTGTTCGACAATTATACCCAATAGCTTCCTTCAGCATGGACGATGGATAATGTACTGTGGAAGCAGACGTTCCCCTCTGTAACGTCTGACGCGTATTCTGCCAACAATGTACTCTAGGTTGTAGCGAAATTCATCGGATAGGATTGAAAATTAATGTATTGTATGTAGGAATGATTGTATTGTCGTTTTCGCATGTGTGGTAGCGATCCCTATTGTTCGGTATAACCAGCTAGCTTTATGCATTTCGTCTATACGACCACATTGAATCCTTTTGGCTGTAAGGCCTTCGATGATGAAGTAAGAGAAGTTGCTTCTACAAGAATCGACAACTACAAAAATTGACCACTTGATATTGTTACATGCTTTGCTTTATACTGTGCTTTGATTTTCCACTCCCTAAAGTATATAGTAGATACATCTATATATATAAGGAGAAAAGCGACTCACTCACTGACTGACTCACTGACTGACTGACTAATCACGATATCTCCGAAACTATTAAACTTACATACTTGAAATTTGGTAGACATGTTCCTTTCGGGGAGTAGAGATCAGCTAAGCACGGATTTTTCGAAATTTGAAACGCAAGGGGCGTTACGGGGGGTTAAGGGGTGTTATAAATAATTGTTTCCATTTTTACACTACTCAACGTACAATCTTGAAATTGGGTAAGCAGATTCCTTTCATAGAGTAGAGATCCACTACAAAATGGGTTTTGGGAAAATACCCCTCCCCTAAGTAACGCTGCAGGGGAATAAGGGGTGTAAGAGATAAATATTTTCGTTTTTAAAGTACTTGACCTACTGGCTTGAAAATTGGTAGGCATAGTTCTTTCATGGAGTTAATATTCGCTACAAAATGGGTTTTGGGAAAATTGACCCCAAGGGGTGTTAAGGGGGGTTAAGGGGCGAAAAAGATAAATAGTTTCGTTTTTAATGTACTTGACCTACTGGCTTGAAAATAGGTAGGTATAGTTCTTTCATGGAGTTAATATCCGTTGCAAAATGGGTTTTGGGGAAATTGACCCCCAAAGTTTGTTGAGGAGGGTTAAGGGGAGATATAAATAATTATTCCGATTTTTAAACTTTTATACGCATAGTCTTGAAATTTGGTAAGCAGGTTCCTCTTATAGTGTAGAGATACGCCACAAAATGAGTTTCGTGAAAATGGACCCCCAAGTGACGTTGAGGAGCTTAAGAGGCGTTATAGATAATTACTTTTCCATTTTTAAACACCTGGTAGCACAGTCTTTAAATATGATAAACAGAATCTTTTTATGGAGTAAAGATTCAATATATAATGTGTTTTGTGAAAATCGACCTCCCAGGTGGCGTTGCGGGGTCTCAAGGGGCGCTATAGATAATTTTTCCATTTTTAGTTTATTAGACTCACAGTCTTCAAATTTGGTAAGCAGATTCCTTTCAAAGAGTAGAGATCTGCTACAAAATGGGTTTTGTGAAAACAGACCCCCAAGTGGCGTTGCGGGGGCTGAAGGGGGGGTTATAGATAATTATTCCCATTTTTAAACTATTAGACGTATAGTCTTGAAATTTGGTAAGCATATTCTTTTCGTTGAGTACTGAACAGCTATAAAATGGATCTCGTGATAATTAACCCCCAAGTTTCATTTCGGGGGATTAAGGGGTGTAATAGATAAATATTTCCGTTTCTAAACTATTCGATCTACCTGCTTGAAAATTGGTAGGCATGTTCCTTTCATGGAATAGAGTTCCTCAAAAAAAGAGTAAAACAAAAATTGACACCTAAGGAGGCTTGCGAGGGGTGAAGGGGAGTTATAGGAAAATAACCCTGTTTTAGAATTGTTAGACCTGTGTACTTGAAATTTGTTAAGCATGTTCCTTTTGTTGAATAGGGATCCACTAAGAATGCATTTGACGGGAATCAACTCCTGGGGGAGCAAGGGGTTACTGAGGCGTGTTGACAAAAAAATTCTTTTTTCGAACTACAAGAACTATAATAATGGAATTTGGTTTACATTTTTCTTTTGTTGAATTGCAATCCGCTAAGAACGGTTTTTGAGAGAACGACTCTCAACGAAAATATGAGGGGGGCGGGTATTGATAGTAAAATTTTTACCCTATTAGATTAAGATTTGAAATTTGGCTTCCATGTTTATTTTATGGAGTAGAGATCCACCTAAAATTGGTTTTCCGGAAATCCACTTTGTTCTAGGGTTACGAAAGTGTAAACATGATTCTATACTCAATTTTAGAGAATATTAGATAATACAAATTAGTTCTATCTTTTTTTTTTATCAAGAGGCGAGAGTTACAGTTATAAGTGTATATTTTCAATACAATAGAATTCTTAATGCTAGAACTTAGATATCAATATTTTTTACATATAAACAGATATATTTAAAAAACATCATGAAATACCCAGCGAAGCGGGAGGGGAGCGACTCTCTAGTTATATATATAATCAAAATTCTTTACTAGAGAGAGATATATAATCAATAACCAAAACTGAAAAAAATTGAAATTGCATGATAATCAGACAATAGATTTTACAAAGGATACGCTAAAAAACTAAAAAAAAAATAGATTTAAATATAAAAATATGGATGCTACAGATATATATATATATTTAGCTTTTACCCGCGGCTCCGCTCACGTTGATGTCTAAATAACTGTCAAAGTCGTAATCATTATCAAAGAAAGTAAATAATATAGTATAGTAAATTTTGTATTGCTTGACTGGAACCAATAAAATTTAAAAATTCTAAAGTTGAGCTTAGTTTTAAAAAAACTGAAAACGTAATTTATTATAATAATTAACAACAAAAATTCAATAACTTAAACTGTTAATATTTTTAAAAATCGAAAGTATCTACGTCTAATATATAATTCCTCTTTAAAAGAACTCAAAACAGAATATTATTCTAAGATACTACTGTATACCATATTATATGTTCTTCCGTCAGTTGCAAATAAGTGAAGATTTGGGCATTGGACACACCGATCAGGCTACATATAGTTGGCCATGGGAAAAACATTGCTTTTCCAAATGCACCCCTGCTATCTGAAATGTTAGCTTTGTTAATAGCAACAATAAAACTGGAAATCGAACTCGTTTGAATTGAAACAGTAGGTCAGTGGGGATACTTGGAATTCGAGGTATGATAACACTATACTTTTTCATGACATGTGTTCAAATATTGGCACAAAGTATATTCTGCATCAGTTTTGTGATCCAAAGCCTCGTTCCTTTACATAGTCGAGGAGCATCGAGATTTTGCATAACTTGCACATTTAGTTTTAATTGAAGTTTATGTGAGGGTACACCCGAAAGTTCAAGTGAATTTAAGAACTCCGTGGGATATAAAGTACTTTGTTCTTTATCCATGATTGTATTCACTGATAAATATTTCTTCAATTCCCCCTCTCCTCCCCCGCACGTCGTTTAAATTTTCAATGTTGATTTTATGGACAATGCCATTGTTAGGCGCCAATATTGATCTTGCGCACAACAACTGATCCCAATTAAAATTTTTATCCAATCCCGGGTAAATTTGAGCAATAAGATTTACATCATTTTCTTCAACGTTACAAAATTCTCTGGAAGTAAAATATAACCTCCAGCATTTGCATCCAAACATCCATAACCAATTTTCAATTACGTCTCTACATAATGTTCCGAATCTACGTCATTATGAAGATGCACTCTCATATTCGTTTTCAGAATGAATTGGTTCAACTTTTCCCCATAAGCTTGAATTCACCAGCTACCATTCCTCGTATAATATCTGTACTATCTCGTAAATCCTGAAGAGTCCGCTTATAAACGCTTCTATAGCTTTCTTGTGAGACATCGTACTTTCATCCCACACTAAAAGCCTACATTGTTAAAGCATCCTGCCTTGAGATCTATTTCTTCTGAAATTTCAGATGAGTGAATCTTCAAATGTAAGATTAAGCGATAATTTTAAAATGGAATTTGCAGTACGACCGTTGATCAGTAAAATCGTGGCTATACCAGAAGAAGTCACAGCAACTGCTATCTTCTGGGTTTTTCTGATGGTCATTAATAATAAGTTTAGCAAAAACGTTTTTCCGGTTCCTCCAGGGGCGTAGAGAAAAAAGAGTGCACCAATGCCGGATTCTTTGCACTTTGTTCTGGAGTTAATTGAGGGATAAATTCCGTTACTTGATGCAATGATATAAAATCGTAGTTTAGTTCTCAAGCAATTTCATTATCAAAGCTATTTCCGTCGACACGTCTAGGACTTATCATTCCAAAATCATGTAGCTTCATCCCAACCAATCTGAAAACCTTTATTGCGTTTCGTTGTAGATGTGTTCATTGAAAGGCATATTCGGTTGTTTTTCGTCGCAAAATATCCTCCTCCATGTAGTCTTTGTACTTATTCCAAAAATTCAAAATAATAAATACTTTCAAAACAAATCAAACTAATCAAAACTACTAAAGTAATCAAATTTTTTATGAAACTGTCAATTAATATTACCATAGAATTTTCAATATCACACGCGCGCAATTTGCTAAAACTTTATTTCGTTTCCCGCTATAAAAAGTGGGAGAAAATTTGCATTAAAATATCTGGGATTGTCGGAATAGAGAACTTCTTAGCCAACTTGGCGATATTTCTCAAAGTTTGAGTTTGACATTTAACAAACGTAACGTAATAAACGTTAGACGTTTTATAAAAAACCATTTCAAAAATTGCCTTTTGTAAAGATGCTAAATATGCTTCAGTTATTTGTTACACATGTGAGAAAATATTTCTTAAAATTTTCATTATTGACCAAATGCATAATTTTGCGCCAGCTTGGCGGGAAGTAAGCAACGTCAACATTTTACTCGCATATCTCCCGTTTCCGTGGGAATATGGAGATAAAATATATCTTATGTTACTCCCTGATAATGTAGCTTTCCATTGGTGAAAGAATTTTTAAAATCGGACCAGAAGTTCCAGAGATTAGCCGGAACAAACAGACAGACAGACAAAAAATTTAAAAATTGATTTTTTGATATAAGTACCGTATATACCTTTAAATACATTTAGTAAAAAGCTGCTAATTTGAAATTACACACAGACACTTCAATTTTATTTATTTGTATAGATGACTTCATTCTCCTACAAAAAATAAATAAATCGAAAATAAACGGTGTCTTACCAATCAAGAACTAACTTGTACTCATCTGTGGATGGATATACTGTTACTTGATTGCCTTCATCCATCACCGAAGAGGTAATGTCACAAGTAAGTTTTCGTTTGAGCTGGAAAAAAAGGATCGTTGCATTTTTATTTAGCCGCAACTCTTATTCATAACTGTTACTAACATGATTAAGTTACATGGTGTTTGTCACTCTTTAAAAGTATGATTACTCTTAGATTCTAAGAAATGGATAATTCTTAAAATTCTATACACAGTAATTTGGCAAAAAAATGACGATCTTCAAACGGTTATGATCGAGCAGGGGCGTAGCTACCACCGTAACAATGATACGAGGCCCTCCAATATTTGGTGGCATTCAAACGTATTAGCGAACAAAAACGCAAAATGTTATGCCCCTAAAAAAGGTCCCCAAGGAACTTTGATACACAGCCTACTCAGGATTAGCTACGACAGTGTCAGCGAGACTTTCTGCTTATAAGAAGGTTCTACACTCCGTTGGAAAGCTCTTTGGGTTTCTTGGGTGTTTTCATTATTCTTATAATCAACTGTACGAAATACTCAAATTTTAGAGAAGTCTTGGCATTTTCTTTACAAAACATACTGTATAAGTGTATAATAAGGTTAGAAATGTTTGATATGGCTGAAAAATAAGGCGTCTGTTTGAGCTTTAAATTTTTACGTGGAATTTATAAATTATTTTCCTAACATGGATTAATACGGTTGATCAAAAAACTATTTATTCAGTGGAAGAACATTAACTTCAATTAATATTACTTGGCATATTTGACAACATTTCCATCCTATTTTGCCAAATTTTAAGGCTTTCGCCATTTTTTTTAAAGTTTGCATTAAGAAAAAAACAGTGAAGGTTCTCTTTACGTACCAAAGAAGAAAATTTCCTACTATTATGTTTTCACTGTGCACCAACATTGTTGCGACATCTGACATTTTGATAGGTATTTTTTTGGTTATAGGGACCATGAAGAGTCAAACAAGGTACTTATTAAGAAAACCCAATAAAATCTGTTCCGTGATTATGTTTGCAGCGAATGTACTCGAATATTGTAGATTATCGGATAATATCTCTTACTCGGAAAAATATGTAACCTTTGATCCCCATAGCCGATAAGCACCTTATAACACGTCTTAGGAAAATGGGTGGGATCCTATTTTAGGGGTGGGATCCTTTATTCATCGCGAATTTGGCGAATTATTATTACGTTGGATAAAAGTTCAACACAGAAAAAAGGAGCTGTTAGTGCAATTTAGCAACAATATTTGGCCCTTACGTATTATACCGCACACCAATATGTAAAATAAAAAGACGTCGCAAAATGCAACGACATGGAATCAGAGTATTGGAAAATTGTCCCCACCATGTACAAACAAAACAATATTGTTCGCACATACGACAGCTTATGACGACGTCTTTTGATTCAGCGAAATAATTCGTAAGTACGCAATATTTTGCACCACCAAAGGTGGGAACTAAACGCCAGATCTGTTTAACAAAAATGTCCCACTTGGCACACTCATCCTAGTACACGGTATTCGATAGATAAAGGTGGACTAGACAACTTATCCATTTAAAGTTTGGGAAAACGTTGAAGGTATTTCAGTTCCAAGAATGTTAATGCGAGATGTTTTGATCTTACAATTAATCTCAACCGCAAATAAATATATTTAGATTGAAATTTTAAAAAAAATGCATTATTACCGGTGCCGGTACTTACGCATTAACGTCACCGAAGCCACATTTGTACCACGCGAATCGCAATATTTTTCACCAAAATTCTCTTTCTTTCAAATAAAATATGTCAGAGTCTTTTTGTTTTGATTTCATGGCGCGGTTTGCGTGGCGCAAATTTTGCTGCGGTGACGTCATTGGCGTAATATAGAACATTTGGTCCCCCTGAAAAGTCAGTTTTTGACCCCCAAGTTGGATTTTACAAAGGGTAGGTAGGTACTTGGCAGAAGTCAGGCTTTGGCCCCCCCCGCGATGCGGGGGTGGCGGGGGGTGTATGCTACACCACTGGATGACGCTATACGTAAATCAGAGATCAGTAGGTTAGAATAACTCAATTGTCTGGAAATACGTTTCAGACCTCATGCTCCCTCGAAATGATTACTCACAATATGCTACAGTGGAAACAAAAATTTATTTCGGCGATATTTCTGTGCAGTGCTTTTCAAGTCTTGGCTAAAGTGTAGAACAGGTGGCCCTTTGGATTTGACGATGTTTATCTAGATGCCTGAAGGAATTCGGCTCTTCGTTACTTCGCTTCATTACTTTCGGAACACTTATTGCTACATATACGTAGTTTGGTGATTGATTCTGTACGCCAAAAAGTTATCTTCGCCTAGAACCCCCTATTCTACATTTTTTTTATTTAACTCTTTACTTTACTCAAATTTGTTATCAATAAACAAAACGAATGGATCCTATTTTAATTCACACCTTCATTTATCGCCAGTTTTTGTAAATTATTGGTATCAAATCGAAAAGAAATCCAACACAGAAAAACGAGATGTCGGCTCAGTTTGGTGCCGATTTGTTTCCATAGATGTGAGCTTAACTAGGATCTAACCAACAAAATTAGGTCGGACTTAAGAACAAAGAATTAGCATCAATTATTGATAAACGCTCATTGTGCTATTTTTGTTAGGAGCTTACGTATTTTTACTAGACGAAATGATTGAAGTATTCTAAATTGCTTCACACAAACAGTTACTTAATTAACTCGTTTTAAAGGGAATACTTGCTTCTTCTGTTCCTTTCTCTTCACCAAGAGCAGCTCGCAAGAGACTCAGGCGTTTCTCCAGATGTGCTAGTAGAGCGGATATTATTTTCAATTCTCTCACTTTGATCTTGCGTGTTTTCACTTCAAGCTTTACTGCTACCTCCATTTTTTAAAAAAAATCTTTTTTCATTAAAACGCTTAAAGTTATTGAGAACACACACTAGTTATATGCATATTGAATTCAATGCAACACTAATTTTTGCAATACATCGTTCACCTCAGTAAGTTGCTCTATAGCAATGAAACTGATCCAAATATCTTAGATGCCATATAATAAACAAAAAAACTTACAAATTTTTTGCTCATTGTGGTTTCGCGCGCGTGAGCTTTCCGGAAAAAAATAGTCTAATGGACTCGATTCATCTGACGTCACAATCATATAACAAAACGCTTAACAAATAGCTACGTGATTCATTCAGGTTTGATTCGACTGAGTATTTTGGCGGCATTTTCGGATTTGCATCTACTATCTATGCAAATAAATAAAATTGAAGTGTCTGTTTGTAATTTCAAATTAGCAGTTTTTTACTAAATGTACTTAAAGGTATATAAGGTACTTATATCAAAAAATAAATTTTTAAATTTTTGTCTGTCTGTCGGTCTGTCTGTTTGTTCCGGCTAATCTTGGAAACGGCTGGTCCGATTTTAAAAATTCTTTCGCCAATGGAAAGCTACATTATAAGCGAGTAACATAAGGTATATTTTATCTCCATATTCCTACGGTAACGGGAACTGTGCGAATAAAACCGTTGGACGTTGCTTATACCCCCCAAGTTGGCGGAAAATTATGCATTTGGTCATAATGGAAATTTTACTAAAAATTTCCTCACATTTGTAACAAATAACTGGAACATAGTGTAATTTAGCATCTTTACAAAAAGCAATTTTTAAATGGCTTTTTATTAAACGTCTAACGTTTATTACTTTACGTTTGTTAAATGTCAAACTCACTTTGCGAAATATCGCCAAGTTGGCTAAGAAGTTCACTATTCCAAAATCCCAGATTTTTTAATGCAAATTTTCTCCCACTTTTTAAAGAGGGAAACGAAATAAAGTTTTAGCAAATTGCGCGCGCGTGATATTGAAAATTCTATGGTAATATTAATTGGCAATTTTATAAAAAGTTTTAATTTATCGAATATTTATAACTTTGAATTTTTTTTTAACTAATTATACAATATTAATATTTTCACAAAATTTTTCACTTATACTGAACCTAGATATTTTACATTTAGGTATTACTTTGAAGATATATTAGATATTACTATGGAGGAAGCCATATAATGCACTCGCCGAATAAAATTAGAGAGCTTTACGCAATACTTATTTCATGATCGGTCTTTCTAATCCGCAAACCTTTTGGATTAAGCACAAAGACTACATGGCGGAAGATATTTTACGACGATTGCAGCAAGTACAAGCAAATATGCCTTTCAATGAACACATCTACAACGAAACGCAATAAAGGTTTTCAGAATGGTTAGGAAGAAGCTACATGATTTCAGAATGATTAGTCCTAGACGTGTCGACGGAAATGGCTTCGATAATGAAATTGCTTGAGAATTAAACTACGATTTTATAGTATTGCAACATCAAGTAACAGAATTTATCCCTTAATTAACTCCAGAACAAAATCACGTTTTCCAACAAGTGTTACGCAATATAGAATCCGGTAGTGGTGCACTCTTTTTTCTCGAAGCCCCTGGAGGAACCGGAAAAACGTTTTTGCTAAACTTATTATTAATGACCATCAGAAAAACCCAGAAGATAGCAGTTGCTATGGCTTCTTCTGGTATAGCCATGACTTTACTGACCAACGGTCGTACTGCATATTCCGTTTTAAAATTATCGCTTAATCTTCCATTTGAAGATTCACTGATCTAAAATTTAAAAAAAAAAACCTCTCCGGGCAGGATGCTTCCACATTGTAAGCTTTTAGAGTGGGATAAAAGTACGATGTCTCACAAGAAATCTATAGAAGCGTTAAATCGCACTCTTCATGATTTACGAGATAGTACAGATATTAAAGGAGGAATGGTATTTTATTATATATTGGCTGGTGAATTTTGAAAAACTCTCCCTGTAATCCAGAGGGTGTACACCGGCAGATGAAATCAATCTCTATTAAATCATCCAGCTTATGGGCAAAAGTTGAAAAATTCAGTCTGAAAACGAATATGAGAGTGCATCTTCATAATGACGTAGATTCGGAACATTATTCACAGACGCAATTGAAAATCGGTTATGGATGTTTGAACGCAAATGCTGGAGGTTATATTTTACTTCCAGAGAATTTTGTAATGTAGAAGAAAATGATGTAAATCTTATTGCTCAAATTTACCCGGGCTTGCAATAAAATTTAAATTGGGATCAGTGGTTGCGTGCAAGATCAATATTGGCACCCAACAATGACATTGTCCATAAAATCAACATTGAAAATTTAAACGACGTGCGGGGGAGGAGAGGGGGAATTGAAGAAATATTTATCAGTGAATACAATCATGGATAAAGAACAAAGTACTTCATATCCCACGGAGTTCTTAAATTCACTTGAACTTTCGGGTGTACCCTCACATAAACTTCAATTAAAACTAAATGTGCAAGTTATGCAAAATCTCGATGCTCCTTGACTATGTAAAGGAACGAGGCTTTGGATCACAAAACTGATGCAGAATATACTTCGTGCCAATATTTGAACACATGTCATGAAAAAGTATAGTGTTATCATACCTCGAATTCCAAGTATCCCCACTGACCTACTGTTTCAATTCAAACGAGTTCAATTTCCAGTTTTACTGTTGCTATTAACAAAGCTAACATTTCAGATAGCAGGTGCATTTGGAAAAGTAATGTTTTTCCCATGGCCAACTATATGTAGCCTGATCGGTGTGTCCAATGCCCAAATCTTCACATATTTGCAACTCACGGAAGAACATAAAAAATAGTATACAGTAGCATCTTAGAATAATATTCTGTTTTGAGCTCTTTTAAAGAGGAATTATATATTAAACGCAGATATTTTCGATTTTTTAAAATAGTTTAAGTTATTGAATTTTTGTTGTTAATTATTGTATTTAATTACGTTTTCAGTTTTTTTAAACTAAGCTCAATTTTAGAATTTTTAAATTTTATTGGTTCCAGTCAAGCAATAAAAAAAATTACCATATTTTATTATTTACTTTCTAATGATAATGATTACGATTTTAACAGTTATTTAAAGAAATCAACGCGAGTGGAGCCGTGGGCAAAAGCTAGTCGTATAATAAAATAAAATACTGTAGTGTATTAAATTTCCATGGTTGTAGGATGAAAAGTTTTTTTTCCTTCGGTTTCCTCTGAAGAAGAGAAGAGAGAGAGAGAATCCGTATTTATTTTTAAAAATGGATACAAAACTTAGGTCGAACAAGCTTCACACAAGCCATCTAACTGTTCATCAGTATGCTCTGATCATTTTGAAGAGGCTTGTTTTAAGCAACTGCCTATCCCCAACAGAAGGTCATCAAAACCGAATTAAATTCCTACAAAATTCTATTTTTCCGAGCCACTATCTACCCAAAGAATTTAGCAAAGAAGGAATAAATCTTTAGTGTTACAGAAATTAAAAGATGTTCCAAAAGACATTTCGACTGAAATGTGAGTACTTTTTAATTATTTAATTATCTCGGTATTTTTAGTATTATCCCAACTATCGCCAAAGTTCAAGATAACTCGCTAGGTTGACGACTGCGATTTCGCATGCATCGCATGCGCTGAATGGGCAATCATGTTCTTCGTTTCATATAATGTCGCCAATAGGGTGAGATAATACTAAACTTTATTTCATTTTCAATATTTTTTTTTATCGAATAGGGCGACGATATTTAAAGTTTTAAAAACAGTCTGAAATAAATTTTCTGATCAATTCGAATTCAAAGAGTTTTAATTTTGCAGGCATAAAGAAACAGATCAGAGTACTACTTCTGTGATCTATTTTGAATGTTTTATGACTGATGAGTAAGTATGCAGTTGATCACCTACGTTTTTTAACAATACCAAAAACAAAAAACTAGAAAATTTATGAAAAATATTTAGAGTACTAAAATTTTTTTAAAGAATATAAAACTAGAATGTCAGAAAAATCGACGGTTAGCACACAACCACAAGTGTAACACGATTAGCTGTTATTGCTGTCTTGATAATCACGTTATAATCGGCAAACGATTGCTGCGCCCTCTGGTGATGAATAGATTTTTAACAACCTAAGAATCAATGAACAACAGATTAGAGAATGATTTAAAGTCATGATGGTCACATGATAACTGTAATGATGTGTTCTCTATTGAGTTCAAAACTGACATTAGACTTAGTACTTATTATTCTGATCGTAAAATTTAAATTTCCTTTCAAATTTGATAATTTTGTAAAGATAATTAAATATTAGGATTCTTCAAAAAGTTTTTTAAAATTTAAAAAAAATGTATTATTAAACCATTTTACTTAAGTTCATTTTGCTTGCCTATGTACGTCATTGTTGACAAATATATGTACTTTTTTAAAATAACGTTTCTATAAAAATCAGAAATTGGCAACAGAGGAAAGCATGAACAAATTAGTTGCAAACACTCTATACTGATGGCAGCAGGAATGAACACTCTCATTCTGGCAGTGGTATTTATATTAAGTCCCAAAACTATTCCAGTCACATTAAACTGAGAAACTCTGATGGTTGCTCTGTCTTTCGCAGTGAACTCATTGCTATTGATACAGGCTTTAAAGAGGCACTCAGTTTCTGTTCGAACAGCATCTGGATATTATCTGACAGTCATAGTGTCATCCAACATCTTTCTAGCTGGTCTAAGGTGGGTGATAACACAGAAGTGTCTATATTTTGGAGAAACTAAAACGTCTTTCATCTTCTCGCGAGATCCATCTACAATGGGTTCCTTCGCACGTTAACATCTCGGGCAATGAAATTGCTGATGCCCTAGCAAAAGATGGCACAGCTCAACCCACTAGGAGCTCGACCCCTCTCATCTATTCAGAACTGCACTCCACCTATATCAACAACAAGCAATCAATTATTCCTCCTGCTCATCACAGGTATGAAGCTAAGCATCCTGGTGGTTCTCTTTCCCTTCAATGCAGCAGGCAAGAACAAACTATTCAAAATCGTTTCCGGAGAGTGGCCACCACCAAACTTTGACTGTTAAAGATGAAAACTAATTTTTTCCGACTTGTGTTAGGTGTTCTACCTGCCAGGCATCTCCAGAACACATTCTTGACAGCCTGGGGCTTACAAAACAAGATTTGTATGAGGATCCACTAATGGTGTTGGACTTTTTGAGAGTGAATGAGATCATGGACTTGGTCTAGCTTGGTCAGACATGGAGATAAGCAACAACAACAGTTGGAAACACGTGATTGCGTTTATCATGTAACAATGACGTCGTATAAATTTATGAACTGATTGGTTGGCAATACGTGATTGCAGCCATTACGTGATTATGACGTCAGGTGAATTCAGCTCATTGTATTAACAAAGATTGCTTGCTCTGATGAAGAAAATAATTCTTTTAATGCCATTGTGGTTAAGTTCTTTTAAACTAACTTAATGCAATTAAAAAGAAATGAGAATATATTTAAAAAAGAAATTTGAAATTAATATTTAATGCTAGCATAAGCATATTCTCATAAAACATGAAATAATAAAAATATTTGATGGCATATGCAAATTATATCCTGATAATTGGCGATTAAATTCTTTTTTGGGGTTATAAGTGTGTAATGATAGACAACCTTTACATAAATTATTTTTATTGGTTGTTTAATTGAGCATCCATGTTTTTATTACTCAACTCTACCAGCAAAAACTTTTACACGTCGTACCTGACATCAGCTATAAAAAGTTTCGTTTTAAGTAAATAATTTGCTGTCTTGTAAAAATATGGTACGTTTTAGCGTCACCGCGCAGCCAATTTTGCTCTACGAGAATCGTTTTTCTTCAAATGAAACCCGTAAGATTCCTTGTTGTTTTGATGTCATGGCGTGATTCGTGGGGCGCAAATTTTACTGCGGTGACGCTAATACGTAAGTACCAAAAATTTTATATTTTACGTTTGATTAGAGAATATGGAATTACATAAATATGGAACAATTGCTACACTCGCAAAGGGCTTTGAGAAATATATTATTCATATTAAGTCTAAATAGTTATCATTTTTTTGTGAGAGTCTTCAAATAAACTTAAAATTTATGTATCTTCACAAATCGGATCTTTCAGATTTCGCGTCAGTGATTTAATTAGAGCGAAGAAAGGTGGCGTGCTTTCCACATTCAGCATCCATGACAGGACACATCTTCAAGAAAGTCATTCATTTCATTTGATGACATTTGATGATGTAATTATTACAAATAAGGAAGTGTTTCCTGAACTTTGAAATTAAACCAAAAAGTAAGTATTTTGAGCAACAACATGGAAGTTTTAAGGAAAATTAGAACTCAACACAAGAGGTTATTCCCTAAAGCGTGCAATGAATATGAAAAAGGAAGAGGAATCACACCAATGTGAATAAAATTACAAAATTAAAGCCAATACAAATTAAGCGATGACTATTAAATTCACCAGACACGAAGAATGAGTAATGTGGAATTAAGTTGCGAAGAAATGACACTATTTTATTACTCACAATCGTTTATTTATTTAAATTAACAAGAACGAGAGAGAAAAAATATGTTAGTTCTATTTTTTTATTTTAATCTGCTGCTAGAGAGAATGGTATTAAGCAAATCACAGTACACAATGCATAACGGAATATCGAACAACATTTGCAACATTTTTCTGCACAATATTATAATATTTACGTACTTCAAATTCTTTCGTAAACCTGTAATGTAATATGCCCGTTAATCAGGTGAAGGTTTTTGATCTAGATTAATTTACTTTCTTTCGATCAGTCAAAAATATTGAGTCACTTGATTCATCGGCGAAAACAATACATTGATCGGTAATTGCTACAGCGATGACTAATATAAATGTCAATAATATATTTACTTCAAAATAATTCAAACTGAATCTTTCTGGTACAATTCCTTTCTAATTCTGATTTCTAAATTTAATTTCAACTTTTTTTGTGTGTGGCCTCAAATTATTTGAAATATCTTGAAGTTTACGAATATATCTTAATTTTCACTAAAAGTGTAATTTAAACTGCAAATTATGTCTACTGTTTACTCATAACATTTATATTCATCCAAATACAAAATTGTACACTTTTTATGACTAGTATACTCGTCATAGTCCTAACTCAAACTCGTCACTTCAAACTTTTCCAACAAACAAAAGAATATGAAAAGGTGACAGGTATTTACTGATAGGCTTATTGTGGAATTTTTATGTAAGAAGCACATTTTTTACGCTAGTAAAAGTAGTGGAAATTTAAAAAGTAATACAATAAATAAGACAAAAATACAATGTTTTATTCTTAAAATTTCTTTTTCAGATTCAATCAGTTCGGTTAGGTATAAAATAAAATGTCGCCATCCGGTATAGTGGTTAGCTACGCTGATTGCTTTGCCGTAGGGCTTGGGTTCGAATCCCGGAGAAGGCAAGGATGTTTGTAAATGTATTGCCTTTTCGCGGCATGGGGTTACTCTAAATAGCCGTCTAGCCGCAAGTCCTCTCGTGAGGTTGGTGGAAAGGGAAGAGAGGTGGGAGGCCCCTGACAACTCCCAGGGTGTCCTCCCTCAAAATTGGGGTGAAACTGAGCCAAATCGTACTGTCACCTGTAGGGAGCTCAAAACTACGACAGGCGTACAATCTAGCCCGATGCCATGATGAATTTCGTCGATCTGACTGCGTCAGACAGGTGGCATTAGCAACAACATAAAATAAAATCAATAACCAGAAAGATTTATTTCTAAATAATTATTAAACACAGAGTCATGCGCTTTCTTAATATAATTTTTCAATCTGTAGATTTTTTTTTTACTGAGTCATCTACATTAGGATTATTTCTCGAAGTTGCTAACAAAATTGGGTTGCTTTAGATGTGTGTGTCAGTTTCTCTTTTTTCTCCAAAATCGAGACAAAAAAAGCAAAAGTGCGTTCACAAAAGAAGATATATATGATCAACCAGGATTGAAAAAAAAACATTCTTTCACTCTAATCTTAAATTTAAATTATTAAAATGTCTTATAATATCGGTAAGAAAAGTGAAATCTCAAAGCCTATCTTCATTTTTGAGTAGCAAGCACTGACTGGGCTGTGTTCATTATTTTCTTCAAGATATTTTAAAACACGCTTCCTCAAATTTCAGGATCTTACGAAGGCACTTCCTTTTGAAAAGCAATACACACAACAATGAAGGAGTGTTGTCTACACTATAATTTTCTATTGTAATTTAATTAAGTGCATTTAAAATAAATTTTGTTGTTTAGATTTGTCTGAGACAACCATCTTTCAATAAAATAGTAAAAGATTTAGTATTTATTATAATCTTTTAAAATTTTTAAATTTTTCAATATGTTTTCGCGGGCCACTCTTGCAACTCCGCCGTGTCACACTATGGCACGCAAGCCACGGGATGGCCAGACATGTTCTATACATTTCTTTTGTGATGCCGACTAACATGCTTATGCTGATGCAGTTTTAAACAAATTGAAACCAGATCTTCGAGCCGTAATTTTTTTCATTCTGGTTCAACTAAAAAAAAAAAAACATATCGGTTCAGGACCGGTTTTTGAAAATAATGAATAATAATGAATAATCCGCTGAAAATAATGGTTTTCGATTCAGTTTCGAATGAATATATTTTTTTAATGCATATTCTTATTTGTACTTAAAATATAATTTTATCATAAACGAAAAAATATACATGTAATGATGATAATTATATGGTTGTCATTAAATTAGAAAAGATTGATTATATATATATATATATTATATATATATATATATATATATATATATATATAGTGGTTACAGTAACAAAGTGACTGAAAATATATCAAACCAAATAAACCAATGTTTTTTTGGAGTCGGTTCTGGTTTTCGTTCCTTCCAAAATAATGTTGTTTTTTTTTCAGTTCCGGTTTGAAGTCCTGAAACCTATTCTCTTTTAAAGTGCGTCTGTTCCAAGTTGGAAGCAAAGTTATCCGTCCCGAAAAAAAGAGAAATTACAATTTAATGATTGAAATTTCTCTCTGCCACTATTGGTTCACGTCTCTTATCTACTCTTTTATCGAGATGACGTGTACTTTTTGGAAAGGTTTTCCCACTCTTTTTGAGTGGATTACTACAGAAGAAGCATGAGAAAACCTTTGTCTATAATTCAGCTCAAGAAATTAAAAAAATAACTGACAAAAAGTCGAAGAACCACGTACCTGGAGAAAAGAATCCCGCTGAGTAGAGGTTGTTCAATAAAAAATGGTAGGGGAGAGGAACCCGTTTGATTATATTTATCTCGTTTAAAATGAAGAAGCAGCAATTTAGATATTTGAAATTCCAAGTAGCAGTTTGAAAGGAAAAAAATATATATATTCATAAAAAGCGGGAAAAGAGTGTAATATTTTCAGACACCAAAATTTTACTTTCAGCAGACCTGTCTATTAAAGGAAAAGATTGGTACTTCAGGTATTTTTTTAAAAAATATAGTTAATTGTTAACTTTATTGGCGGTGATTGCCTTAAAAATGAGAGAAAATGTGTCAAGATATTGATTCAAGAGATTTATTAAAGGCAGAGAAAATTGTAATTAAGGACTTCAGGCGGAATGTTTTGAAGACAGGAAAAACTGAAAAGCTTTTAGATTTTCAGATCTAGATATTATTATACTAAAAATTACGCTAGTACATCGACATGATAGTGAAGATTTCATAAATCACCCACAATTTTCAACATGAAAATGTTGAAGATCTAATACTTAATGACCATGTAAAAATCACTCAAACCATCAATATATTGAGATAAAAATCTGGGATCTCGAATGATCGGTGATTTGGAAGTAAGAAAAATTCTTCCCTTATCAAAAGGATTTGCCTGTCTGCAGAAAACTATTTCTTCAAATCTGTCTCTTATCAACTGCGTGTAGCCAAAACTTAATTCACAGAATTCCCTTTTATGCAGAAATGGGGATTAATGAATCAACGGCTGGGCTAAAAGGTATTTCCGAGTCCTTCTCATCATAGCAATTTTATTTAACCCTACGACAACTGCTGGCATAAGTCTACTATAAACTCTAAGTAGCAGTTTCCTGCCATCTTATATTGATTTTAATTGTCACAAACAATTTTGTTCATGATTTTACAATATATAATGTATACAGTATCAGTGGCGTACACAAACCTCTTTTACGGTGTGAGAGGGGACGGTTATAGTCTAAAATACACGTAAAAGAAAGCGCCGAGGGGATCTATGAAAAAGGAAAAAATTAAAATCTGTTGGTCTTTAAGGTATCCGAATGGTTGCGACAACTTTTTTTTTTTTAAAAAAAGGAGATATGGGGATTTTTTTGTCATTTTTGGATTTGTTTAGTGCATTTTAAGAAATATGTGCTAAAATTAAGAAGAGAAAAAGAAATTATTACTAAAATGGGAAAAATAGGTAAAAAGTGACAAAAAATAGCATAAACGCGGCCCATTCTGCACCAAAGGTTTATGAACAAATTTTCAATTTTTTCAATCTAATATATTGCTATATTATTCAATTTCGAAATTACCTTCAGGATAGGTATTTTCTTTTTTACAAAAACTAGAGCACTTTATCTCGGTTACTATATGAAAATGCTTAAAAAGACAGTGATTATATTCACATAAGGGACTGTAAATTTTGTAATAAAACATTGATTGATGCATCTGAAAGTTAAAACAATTCTACTATTATACAGAACTTACACAAAAAATTTCAGTTTATTATGTTCAAAACTTTTTTAGCAATCACTGACCCCGTTTGATTATTTTCAAAAAATTACATTTCGAGTAAAATGCGTTTTAAAGTATGACATCTTGGTTACAGTAATGGCATCTGCTTTTACTAAAACACATGTAGTTTTTGTTCTAGTAAACGGAAAATGGTAAACTTGGTATTTTTATAAAGCTAAATAAGATGGCCTATAAAATAAAATCATAAATTTTTTTTTTCAATTTTTGACAAAATTCACAGTTTTAGGGTAGTTGGATACCTTAAGGGGAAGAGGGGTAGAGCCCCTAATCGCCCACACTTCAGTGTACGCCGTAGTATTTTATAAAGTCCAATAGAAAATACATTTGGAAAGCAAGTTCTCAGGTATTATATTTTCAAAAGTGAGTAAAATTGGTTTCACATTATAATATATTTAAATTTAAAAACTGCATGAAAATGAAGATCCCCCCCCCCTTATAGTTTTGGAAAATCAGCTCAAAAATTATGATTCAATAAAACTTTGATTTCCCTCTTTCTGTTTATTATGTCTCGTTTACTTCGTCGTTTATTTGTCACAAAATTCAATACGAATCATAATAAAAAAACAGATATATTTTACAATTAAATAGTATTTAAACTTGCATTAATCTTGACTTCACTTTTACCGACTCAAAAAACATTGTTATTTTGAAACAACTGCAAAACAGCTAGTTTGTTAAACAACATTAAGAATGAGCAATATTCTTTTTCAAGAAAACTGTTCTTTTATGTTAACTTTCTTTTGAGAAGTATTCTCTCTCTCTTTAATTTGTGCTCTTGAGATATACCCTAACTTTAAATACTAAAATAACCAGACTAAAAATGTATATTTTTAAAATAAATTTAATCAGAAATAGCTATGTTTTAAAAAATATAATATGGAAGGGATTAAAAAATAATCATTTTTATAAATAAATAATTATATAAACTAATATTTTTTAACAGTTTCAATCATCCTTAAATAAAACTGGCTATTGTGGCAAGTGTTTGAACAAAGAATTTTGCACTGGAAATGTTATAAAATTATATATGTATGCTTACAAACCCCATTTAGGTATATCATACATAGATTTCATTTACAAGGGTGGTTCAAGCAAAACAGACACAAATTATGTAATACTGGAGTTGTCATTTCGTGAATTGAATGAAACTGCACAGGAGTGTGAATTTTCACATTAACCACAACATACAACTATTTGAAACAGCGCAGTTGTGTTACGGATATACACTGCTGTGTGTGGCCACCGTAAATGCAACACCAAGAAAGACAAGAAAAAGCACAACAAAATTTATTTTGTAGATAACATGTTGACCAAGTATCAAATTATTAAATTTATAGACTTCTGTGAAGTGTGGTTCCTGCCAAAATCAGTAGCCAGAGTAGCCACCATTGTTGGAGATCACCGCTGCCACACGCATCGGCATTAATTTAAAGAGACTTTGGATGCGTTTTTGGGGAAGCAGCTTCTACACGTTGCCAAAGTTGATCTGGTGTCGCAGCTGGGGGTGTAATCTGGGTCAATCGTTGAGCAACCATGGACCACATGTTTTCTATCGGCGAAAGATCCGGAGAGCGAGCTGGCCAGGGAAGCAATTGAATCTGGTGATTGACGAAGAACCTTTGGACAATGCGTGCCACGTGTGGTCGCGCATTATCCTGTTGAAATATGGATGTGGACAAGCTCTGAACGTAAGGAAGGACAACTGGCTCCAACACCTCGGAGATGTAACGTTGGTTCTTTAAAGTACCGGAAATGCGTACTAGAGGAGTGCGAGAGTGATATCCAATACCGCCCCATACCATAATACCCGGTGCAGGACCAGCGTGGCGGTGCATAACGCTGTGGCGGTTGCTCAGCGTCCTCTCTCCACGGTGTCTCCAGACTCGAATCCGACCATCGTAGTGTTGCAGACAGATACGTGACTCATCAGTAAAGCCAACTTCATTCCATTCTGCCGCCCACATCCTTCTTTCATCACACCATTGGTGGCGGAGACGTCTGTGGTTCTGTGTCAAGGGTAGACCAAGCAATGGACGTCTTGCGGACAGACCACTCTGCTGTAAACGGCGTCGAATGGTACGCGCAGATACTGAATGATGCGTTACAGACTCAATGTGCTGTGCTAGGGTTCGTGATGTGACTGAGCGATCCGTCACTGCCATGTGCACAATTTGCCTGTCCTCACGTGAAGTGGTGCACTGAGGTGGATGCGATCGACCACGTCGGTCCGTCGTACCCTCCTGCATCCAACGGCCAAATATCCATATTACAGTTGTTTGGTTTCGTCCAACACGGCTACCGATTTCCCTGAAAGATAATCCACAATCTCGGTAGGCCTCTATCCTTCCCCTGTCGAATTCGGATACTTGATCGAAAGCTGATCGCTGTTTTCTACGAGACATAACTGATCGTTTTTTGAAAAAAACAAGAAAAACACAATTGCCGAACATGAAATCGTCGAAATCTCCAAGCCTTAAATAGCGCTTTGAGGTGGAGCCACAGGCGTGCTTGATGTGCGTCTGCGCTGAAATGCTAATCATTTGCATATCTCACCTCCGCTAATGCATGTTGTAAATTTCATGTTATTTGCGTGCTTCCTTCAGGGTGTTGCACTTGCGGTGGCCAGCAGTGTATGTACAGCAAATGGAATTTATCACTGAATTTGAAGCAGCATGTTCTAGAGGTACATCCAGTTTCGGAGCCAGCAAAGAGTTTAGCATACCTCCCTCACCCTGGACAGGAGCACAAAATTGCTACTAAAACAATTTCCCCCACGAGCATATTGGTGAAGCAAAATTAAAAGTACATTGTCAACTGTTGTGATAAGAATGGAATTCATACATACGATTATGCACTCAGAAGTGTATGATTTAACTTTTGATTAATGCACTTTGAAGCTACGCTAAATCAATTGGCAATGGACCTAGTAAGTTTGAACCAGTCAAGTGACAAAGACTACACCTGAGCTGTGTGGCACCCCATTCTCCCAACTTCCATACCACGGTGACGTGAAGACTTTAAGCCTAAATCAGATTCAGCATAATACATCAACTCTACAACATCGGCAGGTCTTTGGAGAAACCAAGACTCGAACCTGTGACATGACACCATGAACCAGGAGTTCGCGACCCCCCATGAGCACTCAGCTACTGCTGCCACCAGAGAACTAAGGAAAAGGAAAGTTTGAGCTGAATGAGCACTCTAACACTTCCAAAAAGAGCAAAGACTATGCCTGGAACATTTGATCCAGTATCAGGATTGGATACCATTCTTAGAGAACATTGTGGCTATAGATGAATCATGGTACTACCATTTCCAACTAGTAACAAAAAGGACACAACTATTCTAACACAGGTTAAGAAGGCACAGTCATCTGCTGCAACTGGAAAGGTCCAATTGATCTGTGTGTATTTTGATATCCACAGATTACTGATGCATGAGTGGATACCCATAAGGGTCACACAATCAACATTGTGATATTTTCCTCAACCTTGAAGCAAACTATCACAAAATACTTCATGACAATTGACTATATATTGCTAATGAAATACATGACACTCTGCCTTCTCTCCGCAGAGAGGCATGAGGTCACCAGTTTTACAGTTTGAATTTATCACTTTGCAATTACTATGTGTTTTATCCCTCAAATAAGACACTGAAAAATGTGTTTAATTTATAATCAAATGGTGTGCAATGCTATAGAAGAATAGTTGCGACATCAACTTCGTCCTTTTTCCCGACAGGTACGAAAAAATTTGTGTCACATTAGTATAATTGTCTGAACAATGGAGATAATAATCTGTAGTCTTCCTTGAAACCTCATTGCTATGTTTCTTGATTGCTGCAGTATTCAGTTCCCAATAAAGTAATTAAGTTTCAAACACTAATTTATGTCTGATTAGAGTGATCTTCACAAACAGCAATTTTTTATAATAAATAACAATAGCATTAGAATAATAATTTTGTAATAAAATTTTATATTTAACTTTAAATATTCTCATTCTATTTGATTACACAGTACAACAATATTTGTAGCATTTTCTGAGAAACTGCATCACCTAGGTTCAATTAAAATGTAAAATAAGTGCAAAATCTAATAGTGTATCATGGATAGAGATCAAGAAAGTAAACCTTTTAAAGAATATATGATCTGATTGTGGTGTTCAAGATAAGAAAAATGGAACAAATTGCTGAATGAAAGAAAATAATAAGGAGAAATTTGATTAACTGCTAAATCAGTGGAATAGTACAGAACTGATTATGACTCCTTGAAAAAAAGACAAATACAGAAAAATGTGTAACAGTCAATAACTGTAACTGAACTACTAATGCCACCTGGTGTGTGGTACAGTTGTTAAAATGTCTATTCTGCCCTCAGTCTTGTATGTGTAATATCCTTTTTGTAGTTATTCTGATTCCTGTGATGTAATGTGTCCGTCTTCTGTCCACTCAAAGTAAAAAGGGTTCTTAACCTACCTGGATGAGAGTGTTCTCGTTCAAATACTCCAAAATGCATTACACTCATGCATGCAAGACATTACAATTGAAAATTAAAAACAAGTTGTGTGTATTATTCTTTTCTCTACATAACTGGTATAATATTTCATTTTCTAAATAAAAGACACAATGAATATCATGAAAACTAATTTATTTTATATTTACATCTAATGGGAACATTGATTCAATGATGAATAAAATCTGAAAAGCTTACAACATGAGCATTGAGCATATAAAAATTAAGCTTTATGTATGAAGGAATGGACACTACATCAACAATGAACAAATACGAAAGTTACACAGTCTTTTCAATAAAATATATTCCACAAATCAAACTAAAAATAAAACAAGAAACTTGCTGAACAACAAAATAGGAATCAAATACAATTCAAGCATGCACAATATTTGACAAAAAATTTAGGTACAAGTGTTAAATCAAGTTGATCATTCTTGCCAGAACTTTTGAGACATCAGAATCCCAACACAGAGAACCCTCTCATTGCTATCTTAGATAGATTTAAAGATTTTTTTGGCTTTCAAAATAATTGTTGGAAATCGCCTTAACTTTCAAGGTCAATGGAATTTAACACATTTACCTAAGATTATTGTTACAATTACATATTCCAATTCTGAAAACATAGCAAAAGGGAAAAGAAAGAGAATTTTCATACAAAAAAAAGCAATAATATATATTACAAAAACTATACAACATTTTACTTAAACATATGATATGGCATGGAAAGAAATACATGCAATATGGCAAGTAAGAGTAAAAACCATACAACAAAAATAATCATAATTTTAAAAATTAGCATCAAATGTTTTCTTTGTTTTAAAAATGCAATATTTACACATGTATCTTTTTTTTTTTCATTAAAATTCTTGAGTCAAGTTAATATAATTTCACACAAGTATGAATTTCTTTTATTTACAGAAATTTTAAACTATGCAGACCTAAATTTAATATATTTTATTTTTTAATGATTGATATAAAATTTAGAATTAATATTTCAAAATTAAATTTCTTAAGCATTTTTTAATTTTAAAGAAGTGCAACTTTCCAAATAAATATAAATTAGAGGTAGTCAAGCATTTTCAATACATATTTCAGATTATTGTTTGTGGCCATGATAGCCTACTTGGAACAATGAAATGTTTGTGGTTTCAAGTCTTGGGTTCCCAAAGATCATCATGTAGTGGGGTTGCTGCACCTCAAATTTGTCAAGGCTGTAAGCCCACACACTGGCATGGCATGGAAGTTAGAAGAATATTTTACAGTCAATAGCCTTTGTGTTACTTCTAATGTTTCATAAATGAACAATAGACAGTATTAAAAATAACTAATATGCAATGCTTTACTTCAATTAATTATTATGAATAACAATCTATAATACAAAGCCTTTAAAAATCCTAACAATTTTAAAGAATAAGATCACAATGGAGAAAAAAATTTTAAAAAAAAGACCTTTGATAAAATGTTGATAAACTTATAAAGAAATCAAATGCTAAATAAAGCGATACTTATTAATATACCAATGCATCTCAATAACAAATATATTAATTCTTTTTAATATTTACATTTTTGTACATTTTAACAACTGTTATGAAATTCCAAGAACCAATAAAGTTTAAAAATGAGGATTGCCTGTATTAGGTACTGCACTTATAAGCTCAAAATATTAAGATGTGTGGCAGGATGTATGAAAAAAATTTAATGATTTACATGAGTTTTATTAATGAATTTTTTCAGCATTTAAAAGCACTTTCCATGTGATAGTTTGATCTGGATTAAAATCTATAAGCTTGCTATTCTCCCCAATTATAATCCCATAATTCTTTTAGCCATCGTGAATCTGTTTTTCTTTTCTTTTTAATCTCAATATTTTTTTAAAAACTATCTAATTTATTTTTTTTCATAAAAGCTTCACAAAAATATTTTTAAATCCTGAGATAAATGCAATCCTAATAACATAAAACAAGTTTTGTCAAATTAAAGAGAAACATTAGTTTTATAGAAATCTTTAAAGCAAAAAAGACAACTATTTAACACATTAATTAAATTAAGACCCTAAAACCTTGTTTAATAAAGGAAGGGCAAGGGGAGAGAAAACATAAATTGTTGCATTGATTTTGCATAATTATTCTTTTATTATATAAATTTTATAAATTAATATAGCACATTTTCTAATAAATTAACTAATCTGTAGTATAATAAGATTTTACAAACAGAACACACGCAAAACAAAAAACCATGCTTACACATTCTTTTACGTACCTTTAAACTTTAGGGGGGGAAACATTTTTGGTATAAAAATATAATTACATTCACAATTTAGTGAAGGGTGTTCAATTATATAAATTAGCATGGGATAGGGTGAAAAAAAACTTTTCATGCCAAAATCATTTATCCCTAAATTTACTACTCTCTTAATCTAAGTGGATAAATTCCAAGACTAAATATTTATCAGTTTTAGATTAATAAATAAAAACTATTATTTCACAGGATATAAATAAAACATTATATTTTCCTTTCAACTTTTTACAAACTAAAATATAGTTTTACATGCTTTTTTTTAAATAGAAATTTAGTAAAAAAAAAAATTACTTTTTATTAAGAAGTTTAAGTTAAACACATATTACAGGGGGTTTTAGTACTTTCGTAAAATACTACTTTTAAAGTGCATGTTTCAAAAAAATTCCCTGATAAATTTGCTACAAATAAAGATTTTAAACTTCACATTAATGAACAATAAACACAGAGAAATTAAAAATCATGAAAATTATTAATAATATTTACAGCAGAGCAATTTCAATAAAAAAAAAATTAGAGCTCTCTTTACAAAATATATATCATCGTATGTTTGTAAAAAACATTAAATTCAAGTATTTTCAACTCTTTGAAGTAAATAATTATTTTTTTAGCATAGAAAAAGAACGAATTTGAAATATATGAAAATATTTTACTCCTAGAGAATTATAATTATTTTTACAAATTAACACATATTAGTTCACAGTAAAGAATTTTTTTTTACCTTTTAATTTAAATTATTTTATGTATCTTGGCAAAATATATTTGATATAATTGTACAACTGCATTTATGATATTTACAATAAAAATATATTATGGAAAAGAAATATTATATAAAAAATATAAAGTGGGATATTTCTTTTCTCATTTTTCTATAACAGATAACTACTTTGTACTTTCAGCCTGAATTAAATGATTCATTTACAAATGACTAGTATGTATAATAAACTTTTATATAGAGAATAAGCATGATACTTGAAATCTACCAAAAACATATTTTTTACATAACAATCCAAAAACTATAGCACAAACTTAATGAACATAAAATACATACATATATATAATGAAAAAGCAAAAGTTCTAAATACTCTAAATTTCAATAAGCATACATATGAAAATTTGAAATTTAAATCTAGTTAACATTTATAAATATTTGTACTACTCAGTAGTGTCAATTTAGAAAATATGATTAATCATCAAATACTAAAATAAATGTTTAAGCTGATACTGAAATAATAAAAATGAAAACTAATTTGCCAAAATACAATATGGAGAATGAATGAGTAAGCAGTAATCTATCAGTTAACTGTTTATACAGACTTCAATATTTTCATTTTAAAAAAAATGAAAATTTAACATCTAAATTTTCAAGCCATACACGTTGATCATCTTTCTGTTCTATAAAACAGGTTCATTTAATTCCTTATTTAAAGAGTTGTATTACTACATCCAAAAGAACTAAAACATAAAAATCAATTTTTTAGATCAAAAATTTCAATTAATAATGGTTCCACCTCTTTGGGGTTAACATTTAAATAAACACGTACATGGTTTTCATTAAGGATGTGAAGCTCTTGTATTTTCTGAATTAGTTTAAGATAAACAGGTTTTGCCTCACATACACCATACTTGGAATCCAAGTAGCGTCGAAGAAGGTAATAGTAAGTATCTTGCTCCAACTTTATTGCTTCTTTGTGCACAGTGTTCGGGCGCTCAGGTGTGAACAATGCAATACCACTCAGTATAAGCATAATGTTTTCATCAACTCGCCATTGTGGATGGAATGAAGTAATAAATCTTTTGTGCTCTTCATATACATTTCCTTTAGCCTCTTTTAAAACATCCACTTTGATGGACATTTTCTTGGGTCCTTCAGGACCTTGCCAACATTCCTTTTCAGGATCGTAAGACATGACAGATCTTAAAATCATCAATTCAGTGCATCCACCTTTCAGAAGAGCTATCTGGTCATCTTGACACAAATTCTTGAAAGAACCTATTCTCTTCGACATTTTGATCAGTCGTCGGATGGCATGGTCAGTCATGTTGATAACATCAATTAAACTTGGATCATTCTTGTCACACACCAAAGGCATCTTTAAAATCTCATTGGCATTCACAAGCTCCTGAAGTTTCGATTTCTCAATGCTGTTAAGCTCTTTAGAATTAATGAATGAATTCCTGATAGGCAATTCTGTGAATTCGATCTCAACAGCCTTAGCAAAAGAAGACTGAGGGATCCCGTTGAATGTGACAGCAGATGTACCAGGTAAATTTGCTTTAGGTATTAACAGAACGTCTTTGGTTTCTTCATCAGTCTTCACACTCTCTACTGTGCTAGTATCTTCTGCATTTAGCAACCTTCTGCATTCTGTAAAACTGTGGTCATATGAATTGTCATTTTCAGATTCAACAGTTGCAACACTGTTTACGGAAGCATTATCAGAGAATCTTGCATCTGAAACTGAATCAGATGTATTTTCTAAATGAGGAATTTTTGCAGGAGGGCTGTATTCACAATCTGATGGGGTAAGAGGCTGATGAGTAAAAACTCGAGTTTTTGGAAGCTCAGCTGTGATTCCAATGCTTCCAGGAGTTTGTGGTGTGAGAGGAGACATAGTGGACAATGGACTCAATACAGTATGGCAATCATCTGGACTTTCTGTTTTTATGTAAGTGAATTCTTGGGATGACAGAGAAGCTTGTTGGCTGCTACGTTTTTGTCGATTTTGAGCAATCTTCTCTCGTTTTGCTTTCTTCTCTTCTTCAGACATGATCCATTCCTTTTTCATTCCGATTGCAAAGCATTTTTTCAAACGACATTTCTGGCAAAATCGACGAGTCACCATGTCTACTTTGCACTCATTCTCAAAAGGACACTTAAATTCCTAAAAGAGAAATCTGAATAAAAATCTCTAATATTAAATTGAAAAATAACAAAAAAGCACAATTCAAAATTTCCTATCTTACATTGAAATTGAAGCAATTTTCATTTGATTTCTACAAAAAGACATGATTTTACTCAGAGGTTTTTATTCTGATCATTTTTATATAATTTTATGATTTTTTACAGAAAATTGATGAAGTAGCAATTATTAAAAAAGTTATGCTTTTGGGATCACATATGAAATTAGTATTTAATTTTTAAAAATGCAGTCATAAATATTACAGATATTACTTGATGAAAAATATAGTAATTTTTTAAAGACTAAAATGAACCAGAATATAACATTTTACTTAAAATTGATAGAGCACCTCAACAACATATTTTTAACAAAATCTATCATAGAATATATATAGCAAAGTATATACAACTAGAACAGAATATATACAACTAATTTTAAATGAATATTCTTAATTATGAATCACATACACGTAATAAGCATAATACTAAAATATTCTTTCAATTTATTTTCGTATCTTTTTAGTTCAGACTCATTTAAAATACATAAATTAATTGCTTTTGTACTTCAAATTTAAAAGAACAAAATTATTCAATTTGCAAAATCAAAATTATTATAAGTGTAACTCAAGATGCTTTTAATAACCCTTTTAAAAGCTTGAATTACAATAATTTTTATATTTTAAGTGCATTTTAATTCATTCTTTTAAAGGCATTTTTACATAAAAACGGAATTTCCTTTATCTACAGTGCATCTACAATATTCTTTAATAGCTAATTTTTAAAAGTAAACCCCCTCCTAAGCAATAATTTACATTTATAAAGACTTTTGAAAGTACATTTGCATTACTTGTACCTAAATCTCAAATTCATGATGATTACATTTTTAAGAGAAAAATATATTTTTGTACACTGATATAAACTTTTTAAATGACTTAATTTTTTTAAAAAAAAGTCAAAAAATATTTTAATAGAGGGTAGCAATTCTGTGTACAAAAAAATAAAACATTTTACTATGTAAAATAATTAAATTTTTATACTCGTTAAATTTTTTTTTGTCATTTACTAAATATTCAATACATTGTACACAGGAACAGACATTTATAATTCTATTTAGTTTCAAAACAAAGAGAAAATTCTTAACTAAAAAGAACATTTATAAATACCACAAAAATGAATAGATATTTTCCTTTAAAAAAAAGACTTCAATGACTCTTGACATATTGTAAATAAATGTAATCCTATGCAATTCCCACATGTAAATCTTGAATGGAAGGCAATAGCAAAAGACAAAATATGAAGAACTCTTATAAATTCAAGATACAATTTGTACAGAAAACACCAGATACTAATCAAATTATTATTTATGTCATAGTAAAACTCATTAAAAATAAATATCTCAAAAACATTTTTTGTTTTATTTATGCAATTTTAATTTTGGTTCATGTTTTAGAAGATATGTAAGAATTGCAAACCTGTGTACAATGGCATAGTGATACACGATGAAGCTTTTTAATACACTGTAATTTATTTAAACTTTTATCAAAACTATGATTTTAAAAGGATTATATTCTAATATACCTTTGTTTTCAATGCATTTCTACGAAAAAATGCCTTGCATGATTCGCAAGTGATAGCATTGAAATTGCTACCTAAAGCATTATCCCCACAAACACCGCATTTTTTCTGATCTTTCCTTCTCTGTCGTTCAGCCATCATGACTCTTCTCAAACTCTTAGTTGCACTGCAAGAGATAGTTGAAACATTGTGACATTATAAATAGAGAAAAGCAATAATCAGCAAAAATATTCTACATTATTTAAATTAATTTTTAAAAAATTAACTCAAAATTACTTCTTTTTATACATATATCTATGCTAAATACTGAGGCATTCAAAACAGAAGCTGGTATTTTACAATATTGTCTTTATTACAGAAAAACCATTCAGTCAATCATAGTGATTTTTAAAAAGAATAATTTGAATATAGAATTCAATATATAAAACAATGAAATTTTTATTTTTAAAAATTATTCTGCTTGCTTTAAAAAGTTCTAAGATGAAGAATACTTACTCTACCTGACATTTTTATAGGACTTCCCCTGGGGGGCTTTCAATTATTTAAAAATTTATTTTTTATGATCTGAAACATAATTTTGTTCATTTCAATTTTGATAGGCTTTCTATTTTAAAAGCAGAGCTTTTAAACAATCCCAAAGAAAAATACCTTTTAACCTTGGCCAGACAGCTTTCACTGTCTTGATTGCCAATTCAGCAACAATCTATTTTTCTTTTTTTTTTAAAGACGATTGATGACTAATACATATCAGCGACAGTTACTCTACTGTGCGATGATTTAAAGGTCAGTTCCATTCAGATTTACGCAATTACTCTTATCTCTTACTCTCAGATAAAGACTTGAATAGAAGGATGGGAAATTAAAATTAGACACATATTGCAAAGAAAAGAATAAAATCTGGTTTTCTTTTCACTTAATTGCCAAGTCTCACTTAAGAAAAATTCTTTTTCTTTTTTAACAAATTCATCTTTTGAAGCTACTATTTTATGTATAAGGACCATATAAGTAACGAAAATTTAAATAAAATGTTGCTTACAATAGGCAGAATAAAAGAGTCAATTTGTTGTAGGAAATGTATTAAAATTAATGCAATCATCAGTATTACTTTTTATTTACTCATCATTTTAAAAGTTAAATAAACTTTTCATTTATACAGAAATCATAAAACATTTTCTAAACAAAATGAGTCATTTAATACATAGCATTAGCAAATGCAATTGACAAAGCCCACACAAATAATTCTTATCACTAAATACTTCTAATATATTTTGTGCATATACAGCCTCATTAAAATATTTCAATGGCTTTTTAAGCAAAAGATTTGTTTTTTTATTTATTTTTTCCTTCATTTATTTCTTATATTACTAGACATTTAAGATATGATGACAATTGAAACTTCTTGAAACAGAAACTTATAATTTACCTTATGAGTAGAGTCTCTAAATAAGCATAATTAAACTGCAATTTTGTGAAGGGAGATAAAAAGTTGAATATCATAACTATTTTAATAAATAATAAGAAAATATTACTCAAAAACATCTTCTTAATACAATTTTAGTTATAATCATTTTGTTGAATTTAATTACAAACATTTCTTCAATTGATAGTCTTGTTTGAAGCAACATGAAAACTATTGGCAATATGGTTCAAAATTTGTGACGAAAAAGTGACAAAGTTTTGCCAGAATTGAATGATATGCAATTAAAAAATGTCCCTTTTTATACTACTTACCAGAGTAAATACTGCTTTCATAGTAAAAATGAAATACAAAAGATATGCAAAAACAGAATCATTTCAACTACAACTAGTTGAACGTTGGGATAAACAGGATCTGTATATATTAGCTAGTAAGGTCAGAAAGCGAGATTGCCAAGAATAATTTTTTGAACAGTCCATTTTCTTCAGTTGAATCATCTATAATAAAAGAGTACATTTCAAAATTTGATTCGATACCTCAAAGTTACTTCAAAAAATATAAAAAATCTTAATAAACCTATACTACAATGATACACAGCTGTTAAACATCAAAATCAGAGTAAAAATTAAATAATATTGACTAAAATATTTTAATCATTATAAATCTTTCTACTGTGTGTTGAATCTTGCACTGAATTTCTACATTCATAAAGAATTTCACAATACAATCTTATATGTATACATAAATTATATTTTGAGCTAGGTTTCTCATGAATGTCAATAATTTTATTTAAATACATAAAACGTATTTTAACATATAATAGATCCCACTTAACTAATCAGAAAATGAAAAGGCACTTAATTAAAAAAAATATCTCAAACAGCTTAATTCATAAATTAAAAAAAAAATTGTAACTTTCTTTTGCCTAGCTTTACAAATCTGAAAGAATGTTTGAGAAATTATTCTCATTAAAAAAAAAATCTATCACTTTTACTCAGACATAAAAACGTGACCAAATCGTGCAGTGACAAAATATCTTGCACATATTTCATCAAAATCATAAATTTTGCTTTACTTGTTAAAATATCAATAGAAGCAAAAACATATCTTTCTATTTTCAAACACTTGACGTTTGGAACATAATCTGAAAGATAAGGTAAAGCGATGACCTCATCTATATCTATCAAGATAAAATTGTTGAGCAATTTTAGAAGATCCCAACAACTTTTCAGCTATTTAGACTTTTGTATGTTCTAATACCCACAAAAAATTCCTTTGCAGCAATGTCAGAAGAAAAAAACAAAGAATTTTAACAGCTAAAAGTAGGATTTGATTGAACTATCATTTAGAATAAAAATACATTTATATTCAAAATTTACATCTTACAAAATTAAAATGCTTTAAGATTTTTCCTTAAATAACTTCTTAATAAAAAAAATCAGACAAAAATATTATTTTTGAATTGAAATAAAAAAATTTGGTAATATCAATATTTGGGAATAAAATTTTTAAAAAATCAAATATGTTCACCAATAAAAAGGCACAATCAATGAAAAACATTTCACTGGAAATTAATCTGAAAAACAATCCCTATAACAATTTTAGTGCCACAAAAAAGCCCTTTAGAGCCTTATAATTTATATAGTTTTGTTATTCATAAATTGTAATAAGTTACATTAAAAGTTTATTTTTAAAATTTGAAAATCTTTCTTAAAATCTTAATTATTCAAATGCAATCCTGAATAATTTTGCCTTGTTTTTTATACTATAGTCCTAAGTCAATAAATATTAGAAGAAATTTCATAATTCAAATTTAAAAAGTCTGAAATTTTACCAATATTGAATCCATTTGACGTTATACTTGGATAAATAAATACTTGTAAACCATACATACAAAAGTTCTTCAGACTGATGAAGTTACTTAATTGAAAATAAATTTTCATGCTTCAATTATTACCGCATAAAAATGTATACTATTCTTTCTGAAGATATAAAGTATAAGGCAAGTAAAAATTATTTCTTCCAAGGATATAATTGCATGAGTACTTTTCATTAAGAAGCCCATTTTGACTTATATAGATCAAGGGAAAGTTTTCAATCTTTCATATAATAACAATTGTGTTTACCAATGAGATGTTAGATTGATACAAATACAATTTCATTGATCTACTGGGGAAAAAATTTTAATTTTTGATTATATCACTCTGAATTAGAAATAAACTTTTGCTTTTACAATAAGATGACAATTTTTTTCAAAAAAAATAAATGATATATGCAATAAAGTGGGTGGACACGAAGAATTCAAACATTTTTCATACACATTCCCCCCCCCCCAATAATTGTCATAAATAAAAAATACTATCCTTTTAAAGTGATTACTTTTACAAAAAAATCTTCCATTTATAAGAAAATAAATGTATGAAAATCACATGCATATTCAACAAATATTTTTTAAAGCTATGATTAGCCAATTCTTGACCATACTTAGTGCATATATTTAGATGATAAACACATGAGAAAAGCTGAGGTTGCTGATTTAATGCAATCAATATGCTACTTGTATTAAAAAAGCCAAATTCAATTAACAATAGAATCTCTAGTTGATACCCCCACTCCCACACACCCCAAAAACTAGGAGTGAGTGAGTGAATATTAACGTCCCACTGTTCAGCTACACGAGGGCTTTTGGGGACGGTCCGCGTAATTTTGAACCATGGTCAAGTGACACGGATGACACCTGAGCTGGCACCCTCTCTCCTAACTACCACACCACACCAACGGAAGGACCTATGAGCTCTCGACAGATTTAACGCGTGCATCGCTTCCCTACACGGCGGGTCTTCAGTGGTACTTTGATCGAACTCATGACACGCTAGCCATGATCCGATGACTAAACCACTTGGCTACCACGGCCACCAAAAACTAGGAAAGGATATAATAAAGCATTTATGAGAAACTTATCTAAAATAGTTGATTTTTATTTACAAGTAAATGTAAAACAGAAAGGTTAGCAACAATGAAATTATTAAGTACACCAACCTTTTTGTAAAATGGCATTTTTTGTTATTGAAAACAATTATAAAATTTCTGTGCACCACAAAGTATCACAAAGGGCTCACAGAAGTATTCATCACACATTACAAAGGAAAGAAGGAATTTTTTTTTTTGAGGTTGTGAAAGATTACAAATGTTTACAACAAATTCACAGAACTTTTTAAAAGCACTTTTGGTGGAAAGGTGAACATTCGGAGGCCAATGGTATTAAAAAGAAAATTTTCAAAAATTTCGATCTGTTTTTTAAATCTATGTCTTGCATCACTGTTACCTTAATTTTGCTTTGATCATTTATTCAGATAGAAAACTCAATTACTGAGAAACTAATTGTAACTGAGAAAAATATTTTTTAAATCAATATTCATAGAAGTTTTGTGTGTCACCCATCCTGTATAATGATTAGCGATGCTGACTGCTGCGCTGTAGGGCCTGGGTTCGAATCCCGGAGAAGGCATGGATGTTTGTAAATGTATAGTGCCTTTGCAGCATGGGGGTACTTTAAATAGCCGTCAATCTGCGAGTCCTCTCGTGAGGTTGGTGGAAGGGGAAGAGAATTGGGAGGCCCCCGACCACTCCCAGGGTGTTCTCCTTCAAAATTGGGGTGGAACCGCGCCAAATTGTACTGTCACCTGCATGGTGCTCAAAGCTACAGCTAACAAAAGGCATACAATCTAGCCCGATGCCATGATGAATTTCGTGGGCCTTGATCTGATTACATCAGACAGGTGGCATTAGCAACAACAACACACAACTGAAGTTTCATGTATCTAATGATTTCCAATTTAATTTTAGATCAGTAAACATTAATACATTGAATTAAAGAAACAGCAATGCACATAATAGATGCTCTTAATAAAACCTGGAACATGCAAGCCAGGAAAGCTGTAAATTTTTTTCCATGCCAAAAGTACACTTAATTTAAATTAAAATTACTAGTTGAAAAATTTATAATAATTTTATCAGGCCAAAAAAAATTTTTTCCCTAAATTTTGTACACATTGCATATTTCAAATGTAAAAAGAAAATACATAAAAATAACTGAAAAGTATGGTAACATATGAATTATACAATTCAGAATTCTAGAAATATTTTTCAGCTGGTATATTATAAACTTAACTTAATAAACTTAAATATCAGATCAAATGCACACACACGTCAAACTTTTATATTTTTCTACCTAAAAATAAAAACAAAACTCCATGCTGATAAATTATATATATTTATTGTTATTTTATTTTTAAAACAATTTTAATTATTTAGATGTTTTTTTTTCGTTTACAATTTTTAATATAAAATTAAAAAAATTTTTTTTTACATACTGCTTTTTTGATGTTACTAAAACACATACTGAATAAGCTTCCAGTAATTTGAAAAATTTATTATTATATTTTCATACTATTCAAAACATTTTGGATCATTTTGTTAATGATGAAATGGTGATTTTTAAAATATACATTAATTTATTTGTAAAAGCAATAAATTGCTGATTTAATAACAGACCTTGGAATTATTTTTTTAAGTTTTAAAAAAAATCCTACTTCATATTTTTACAAATTATCCATATTTTCTATTTTTACCTTTCCCAAACTGAGTCGGTTATGCAGATAAATATACCAGAATATATTTATTTTACATAGGATATTATACAGATGTTTATACAGATGGAACAATATTTTTTTAACTAATTATTCTTTAATTGCTTATCAAATGAAAATATACAAAACCTCTCACAAATAAATAACATTATAAGAGCACACACATCATTAAAAACTAAAATTAAAATTTAATTTAAATTTTAAAAAAAATGATTTTATAGATAGTTATTTAAAATTCTGATCCTTTTAAGTCTTTAAAAATAGGTTCATATCTTTATATTTACACTAGCATATTAAAATAAGCTTGTCAAAAATCAACGATAAATAAAAAAAATTCCACTTAAAAAGCATCACTACTTCAATTAATTCACTTGAAACTTCTAATTTTTTTACAACAAATATATTATTCACAATTAAAAACCACCAAAATATTAAAGATTTAAGAAATACTGTTATATATTATAAACAAGAGTTTACATCGAAATTTCTGATAATGTTTTTCAAAACTAAAGAATGTAAAAACAGTATTATAGTCCTAAAAAAGAAAATTTACATAAAAAGCTTTGAAAATACCCATTTATCCACATAATGATGGAGATAATTCTTCAATGATGAATTTGAATTAATTCTGGTATCCATTATATATTTACTGCAATGACAGTACTTTAAAAAAAGAACAACTGCTGATTACAATGCTTCTACAACCACTAGCCGAGTGCAAATGGCATTTTTGAGTAGCAGGACTTTCAGTGCAGATGCACTTAAAATGACTGATAAAAAGAAGCTCTTTAACCAAACACAGATAAAAACAACACATGCACAGCTCAACCAATAATATGATCAAACTAAAGGAGTAGCATTTTTACGTCCAATAGCACATGACTGAGGAAAATCATAGTAAACAATGATTGATGTCATACATTTACACAGATTTGACATTTGATTTCTGGTAATAGGTACTTAAATATAAATGTTAAAAAGGTTGTGGATATTTTTTTTGTTCTATAAAAAAATAGTTCGAAAAAAAGATGACATTAAAAATTTAAAAGCTGTTTCAGAAAATGACAGAAGCATAAGACATAAGCAATTAAGTTAATAAATTTAAAGGCTTTTATTTTACGTTCATTCATATTAATGACAAAAGTGAACAAAAAACAACTAGCTATTAAATGGAATTAGATAGACATTTTAAATTTTAATGAGAACCTTTTTAAATATTTAAATTATCATAATCTTAATTTACTGTTTTCTATATAAGGCATAAATGAAGTTTACAAATTTTTAAGTAAAATAAAAAATTAATTTTTTTATTGAAAACAATTCTAAAATCCTCGTGTACCACAAAGTATCCCACGGGGCCCATAGAAATAAGTATTAATCACACCTTACGAAGTAAAGGAAAAATAAAAAATTTGAGGTTATGAAGGATTACAAATATTTACAACAAATTCACAGGACTTTTTAAAAGCACTTCTGGTGGAAAGAAGTTGGTGAAAATTTGGAGGCCAATTCAAATTAAGTCCCTTGAAAGCCAGTTTTAGGATCTTTCTCTCTCTAACATACTTGGAACACAGAAGGAGCACATATTCTACATTTTCCTCACCACCAATATTACAATCACAGGAAGGTAACAGAACTAAATTAAATTTGTTCAAGTAGCTTTTAAAAGTTACCATGTACCATGACCAGGGAGAAATTGGGTTATTTTGTAATATGGCCTGGCAGTCTCTTATTGATGGTTAGAAAAAAATTCTTTATTAAGCTCCCTTTATTTAAAATGAAATATTCCCGTTTCCAAGACTTCAACACTCTTTCTTTTGTGATCTTCTTGTAAATGATTAAGGAACATTAATGGCAACGTCAATTTTGCGTTTGGCCTTTGCAAGCCAATCAGCTCGCTCATTCCAAGAATGCCCATGTGTCCACGAACAAATGCAAAATCTATTGAGATGTTTTTATCTTTTAGGCTTTTAAGTTGCTTTTGGATTTCGATGATTATGTTGTTGGATGAAGAAATACACTTAAGAGAATCTGGGGGGGGGGGAAGAAAGTTGGTACAGATGAGATATTCTGAGATGGTACTACTCTGTTCAGTGATCCACTTAATGGCAAAGTTTTAACATAAAAGTTAAGTGCAAAAACATTGTGCATTCATCACAAATTCTAAATTGAAAGTGTTCGGAAGACAACAAAAGCGCAAAACCAACTCTGCCATCAATTTTACTGCCCCTACAAAATTATATTAAGTAATAAAACCAAATTTATAATGAAGTGTGATGACTAATATTTGGTTACCTAGATAGAAAATTGATTTTCTATAAACACTAGCTGAAATGCCCGTTCTTCACACGGGTTAAGTTTTAAAAACAAAAATTCTTCTATCATAGCAATTATAATATTTTATAGGTAGGGTAAAACCCTGTATGAAGTAGAAAACCAAAAATTAAAAACATTTTTTTTTTCAAATGAATGTTCACATTAGAAATAATTTTAAACAAATTGCAATTTGGCTTCAAAGTAAATAATAATTTAACAAAAAAAAAAATATTTCAATGTAAGAGAGAAATGCTATGGGAACTATGAGTAAAATAACATGAAATATATAAATCAGAAGAAAAAATTAATTATGATAAACCATTTCACTAAAATACTATCATAAATAAAATATTAGGAATCCTTCAACTGGAAAAAATTAAATTAGTACAAACTAGAATTTTAAAAAAAAACTAAAATAGGCCTATATTATAATAAACTATTAAGTTAAATTCACTGTCGCATTAAATTACATGAGGAATGGATGTAATACTATCCAACATCTATATTAGATTTAATATAAAATTTAGATGTAATACAATAGAGAAAAAATTAAATTAGCAAGAACCAAAATAAAAAAACCCATCTAAAACAGATTAAAAAGTGCTACATAAAAAATAAAAAAAAATATGAACCTAATGAGAGAAATACTAAACCTTGATGATAAAAAATTAATTTTTAAACAATACTTTTTTGCAATATTTCGATTAAAAATATTTGTTATTCAGTCGTAAAGAACAAATAAATGAGAAAATACAATGATAAATAATTAGTGATCATTGAAACATATCATATATGGACAGCATATGCATAAATTATATGATCTTCATAAAACTAAATAAGGAACATATCAGAAGCAAAATTAAACCTTGATGTCATGAGAAGTAAAATCGCATCAACATTGAATTTTAAAGAAATCCAAAGAGAAATATGAGAAAATCGTATGAAGTTGCATCTTTTTTCCACAAAAATTTTTGGATCACAAATAGTATAAATAAATTTATATATTTGAAGATTGTCAGAAGCAAAATTAAGCCATGATATGCCATGTGACAAAAAGTCTGATCAACATTAATCAGCATCTGAAGCGTTTTCCTGTAATGATAAAAACATGGTATTTGCTGATGAAGGGAAAAAAGCAATAACCTTTTTTTTCAACCAAAAAAAAAAAGTTATAGAAATGTATACATATGTAACAAATATATACAATGCATATGTATAAAATTTTCAAAAATCTATATGAAGAACCGATTGTCAGAAGGAAAATTAAACCATAATGCAACACAACAAAAAATTGCATTAACTCAGAATTTTGAAGTGCAAAAGAAAATTACTTTGTTATGCATTCAATCACATCAATAGTTTCCATGAAGATCTTCTTGATGAATAAAGTTAACCATCTTTCCATGAGATCAAAAAATGAGTACTTATGGGTTATAAAAACTATGAGGAGAAAAAATAAAATAAGCAGCATGTAGAACATATGCCAAAATCTATTTAATAACATGTTGGAAAATATGTCAGAAAATCTCATACGTAAATAAAAATTCATATTAGCCTTCGTGTTCTTACGTATTAGCATCACTACAACCAAACTGGCATTAATCAAATACCAACAAAATGTGACTGATTTTGTTTTTTATATAAAAACATGTAAGAATCTTTGTTGTTTTAATATCAAGAAGCGATTAGGATTGCGCCAAATTGGCTGTGATCATGCTTATATGTAAGTATCATAAATTCTAACTTAAATTATGATATCGGCAATCTGATAATCCCAATTAGTTTCAATGGAGTGTCATTTTCTATGGTACTTACATATTATCACAACCTATTGGCGACATTACATGAAATGAAGCATATGGTTGCCAATTTGGCGAGTTATTAATTAAGTCAGCAATTTTTGCAATAATACGTAAGCTCCAAAAAATGTTATTGCTTTTTACCTTTATCGGCAAATTCCATGCTTCATCAATGTAGCAAAATAGTACCAGAATATAGCTTATAACAAAAAGAAAAGGTACTGACGTATTATTGCAACAATTGCCAACTTGCATATGTGAGACACTAAAATAGAAAATATAGCATAATTTAAATTAAAAGGTTATAGAAAACAAAAGAAAATTAAGCCTTAATTTTGCCAGAAAACCTTAAAATATAAAAAATTTAAACATGAATAAAATAAAAGTAAATATATATGAAGTAACCTAGTAAACATCAATTCAAACCGAAAAGCAACCTTAAATAGATAAGCAAAGGTCTGATTTAGATGAAACTACCATAAACACCACAGAGAAAAAGGAACATGTCAGAAAATCTTTATCTGTAAATAAAAATCTGTATTCTTGTGTATTAACCTCACCGCAGTCAAAATTTGGACCACGCAAATCGTGCTATTTTCCACCAAAATCTTATAATTCTTTCTTTTTCAAAAAAAAAAAAATATTTGTTGTTTCGATATCCAGGAGTGATTTGCATGTCACCAATTTGGCTGTGATGAAAATCAAGATAGTGAACAAACATTATGTACAGTTTCACAAATTTAATACGATGGATAAACTTAAGTATCACCCACTAACGTTGGCGGTTACAATCTATCTGAAGTTCATATCATGACACAGGTTTTCGGCGCTAAAGTTAAGCTTAGAATTAAATGAAACCGCCTGAATTATCATCACACATAAACGGTACATATTGCCCCATTCCATTGGTATGAAATGACCATTTATTCTGAAAAAGTTGTAAAAAAAAACATTCTTTTTTAAAGTAGGGAAAAAGATACAATATGTTGCGAATCAAGTACAAAAATCTACTGTTATCAAATTAGTGTTGCCAATCAGAAAAATGAAATTTGAAAAAAACATTTTTTGACAACGATTTTTCCAAAAACAAATGTAATCCCTCCCCAAAGAGTTAAAAAACAAATGAATACAACCATGAATAAATATATTTACAATAAAATGTGCTAAAATCCCTTCCAAAACTGCTCAAAATATTAATTTTCGCAAAGTTAAGACTTGACATGGCTGATGAAGTCATATCTCCATTTAGCTGAAAAAATCGCATAAAAATTGAATTATAAAAAAATCTAAAGCAAATTTCGAAAAAAACTCTTTGAGGTTAATAGCATAACGGCCTATAGCTTCTACATGCCAAGTTTCCTACTCCTGGGTTTCTTAATTTGGTCGGAATAGGTGAAACACACACAAACTCTTTCTTTTATATATTAGTATAGATGAGGACTCATAAAAGATATGTTAATAAAAGTATTAAGTGTGTGTTTCATTTATTAATAAAAAAAACTCCATTGTTGTAACAAAAAAAAATTATAATATTTAAATGGTTATTTTGGAGACAAAAGTTTAATGCATCAATAAAAGTGAAAAATTGAGTTTTGTTTTTATTGAAAAATCTCTATATATAATGATTACAGTTATAGAAGAAGGATCAAATATGGTAGCAAAGTTCATTCACATACTTTATCCTGTTTAGTTTTTTCTTTGTTGCAGCGTAATATTTTTTAAAGTTAATTCGTAATGCTTACTAAAAAAAGTGATGGAAAACAAATTGACATCATTTTTACAGCAGAATTATAAAAATTCATACAGCTTCACTTGGAGCAAAATTAAATTCAGGGCAAAAATTATGGAATGCCATTATCTTTACTTTTGAAAATTTAAAGAAGTAAATAAATAACTCATAAAAGAACTCCCCCCATGAATGTACATTATTAAATTTTTATTCAGAATACAGACTAAAAATTTTAATTAGTCATTTGTTTACGTTATTCATAAGTATTTTTTTTGAAAAAAATCATTTGCAAGAGATGCAAAATAATTAAACATATTCAATCTTTGAAATAATTCAACTAAATAAAAAATAATTCAGTACAAAAAATGCAAAATTAACTGCATTTGAAAAAAAAAATCATGAATTATACTTACAAAAAGTATTTTAAATGATGGAATAGAGGAAAAAAGTAACATAAAGCAAGATGACACATTTAAGATAAAACTTACAATAAAAACTAGAAATTGAAAAGTCGGAATAAAATTTAACATTAATATTTGCACATGAGGCATGCATTTATGTACTTATATGTTAATTTTTTTTTGCACATATTAAGATCAGTATCTCAATTTTTTTCTCACTGAAGTTGCCCCTGACACAAGCATATTTTTTTAAATAACATTAATTGCCAACTATTTGTCAAGTAACCACATGCATTTATCCCATTTCCCCTTCTTTTTGAATCTACACATGCCATTCTATTTATCCCTTGAATTAAATATTCCATTTCAAATGCATGTTCTTTCAAAATGTATTTAGGAGTTAAAAAATTGCACGGAACATGCCTACAAAGAAAATCTGGAATCTCTGGTAATAATTGGAGGACCTTAAATAAGGCCCGCATGCACACACACACTAGACAAGCACTTGCTGACTTTTTAAGAGAAAAATTGGATGGCAAATACTGTGTTTATTCAAATCTAATCTGCACCTTTTTCCAGTATTAATGCTACTGAAAATCAAGTGCAACTTAGATCAAAGATTGGATGGGAAAATATAATATTCTGTTGGTTAGAGCAATTACAGAAAATTATTAATACTTAATTATTATACTTACCAGTATTTAAAAGTTATTAATACTGGTAAGATAAATTCATTATTCAATTCTTATCAGATTTCAACTTAATTTTTATTAATTTTGTAAATACCAGATATTGATAAACCATTTTACACTATTATTAAAATTTTTTTTTTACAAAAATGTGTTAAGAATTCAAGGATATAGCTTAGATTTAAATAAATATGGTATTATATATAAAAATAAGTGAAAATGCTTAATGAGTGAATGCCAGAATTTTTTTTGAGAAGTTTTTATGTATGACATAAAAAAATAAATTTGATCAGTACTTTTAGGCTCTATATGTGAACCAGACTGGGTTATCTATAGTGGTATATCTATTTAAGTGGTTATACTTAAAATATTACACATTTTCATTATTATAATAATTTTCCTGAAATGAGACATACAATTTAAGTTACTACTGAATTAATTTAAGGGATTCCATTCATGTTCAAATGGAAATTCACTAATTATTACATCATAATTATAGATATAAGATACATAAAAGTTTTCATTTTAACTATTAAAAACACACAATTTTAAAATCCGAAATATTTAAAATATGAATTTTCCTTCAAAGAGGTGCTCAAAATATCAACATTTTTTTAAAAAAATTATTTCTTTTCATTATAATGCACTTTTTAGTATTGGGCTGCGAGCCTAAATATGACAAGATGCCAGCATCAAAAGTAAAATCAATAATGTTTCAATTGTAAAAAGAAATGAATAATAATTACAATAAACATATTTCTTATTACCAAAATGAGATATTCAATAACAACAGTATTTCAAAATCAAAGTAATGAAGTATCAAAAATATTTCAATGAATAATTTTGTACTAAGAGTATTTTGTAATACTTAGTTAAACACTTTTGTACAATACATATCGCACACCTGTTTCAGTAAGAGGTTGATCATGGAAATGAAAGTTGTAGGAAGTGGTAGCTTCCAACAGCATTCATGCAAATATTTTAATTTCTCCTTTAAAAAATACATATATAAATAAAATCAGATCTTTTAAAATTCACTACATTAATCTTTTTTTTTTTTTTTTAAGGAAAGAACGTTTTAAATTTTTTTAAACATAGAATGAGCCGTGCATGATATATGAACAATCATTTAGAGAATGATGGGTATATGAAAGTACTCAGCAATTAGAAATCAAGGTAAATGAAAACTGATACAGAATGTTATAATCCAAATGGTCATTATAGACTAATTTTTTTAATGAGTAGCAAGATTTGAGCATGACAAAAAAAAGTCAAATTATAGAGATATCAACTTTAAAAGTTCGAGCATAGTTAGTTCTGTTGGAAGTTTTAAAAATAAGAAATTCAAAATAGAAAAAAATAAAACATATTTCTCACATTATCATATGAATGCATGACAGTATTATGCAAAAAGAAAATGTAAATTATAGTATGTACCATGTACTGTGGCAATAGAAATATTATTTTAATGATAGGGGCCATGGGTAGCCTAATGATCAGAGCATTAGACTTCAGACTGGAAGGCTTAGGTTCGATGCCACCAAATACCCTCCGAGTACACACGGAGTACGAGGTCGTTAAATCAGTGGGTCCGAAAGTCTTGTGGGCGGTCGCAGCTGTAACCACGGGTGCAGGGGGCTGGAGAATATTTCCCTCTCCTCCAGTTCTATGCCTAAATTGTGGAGGTGGAGATAGGTGAAGTAGTTATTTTTTATCGCATATACACCGAGCCAAATCATACTGTCACCTGCATGGTGCTCAAAGCTAATAGCTAACGACAGGCATACACCTAGCCCCTTCCAACGTTAAATTTCGTGGGCCTCGATCTGACACCGTCAGACAGGTGGCATTAGAAACAACACCATTATTTTAATGATACCTTAAAATCCAAATACACCAGAACTCAGACAACATGGAATTGAAACAAATTTTGCTTGGGAAACCAAATAATTTTTGGAACCAACAAGCCATGTAAAAAACTATAAACAGTGAGAAACATTGTAGCTTACTTACCTAAAAATTTTATGCTCCAGGTGTTTCATAGGCAATAGAGGAAGAGGGAGAAAGCAAGCTTCAAGGGCAGGCTAGAAATATAAAAATGGAACTATGGAATGAAATGTAGATATGTGTGTCCCGTATTTACTCAAATCTAAGCTGCATTATTTTTCTAGTGTTAATGTTGCTGAAAATCGGGTACGGCATAGAATCAAAGGGGAAAAAAAATTGTTAATTGATGGCAATTAAGAGTAATTACTGATTCATGTATGCATTTAAAAGTTTACAATACTGGTAAAATAACTAATTATTCACTTTTTGTTAGTTTTCATTTTGAATTTATTTTAATTTTGAAAAATTGAATATCAATAAATCACTACAAATTTTTTTCATTTTTCGTAAAAATTTGTAGAGAATTTGGAGTGTGACTTATATTTAAATAATTACGGTATATCCTTGCTGTTCCTTGACAGGTTGCAGGATCATCCATGTTTTTTTATTCGTACATCTGTTCCAATTCATTGTCAGAAACTGCTGGGAAACCATATGATGTGAGTTATGCTGCTAATATCATACCTGCTTTGTGTTAGTTACACAATATAATTATAGAAGTTTTCTTTTTAAACAGTAAACTCTCTACTCAGTCTAATTTACATATGATCTTTTTGAGATAATTACGAGTTTTAATATTTAAAAAATTTTTTTACCTCACACATTTTAATTCAAATATTCTTATTGTTTAAAAGATTTGACTAAAAATCTAGTATACTTTCCCAGTTAAAAACAATTTTGAAAATTCAAGTTTGTAGATCATTCCAATGAATTAATCCAGTTTTTATCATTTTAAAGAGTGGGGAAATTCTCTCTCTCTGATGAAACACAAATAAAATTACGGAACAATTAAATTCCAAAGTATTACTGCACTTTGGTAAAATGGGTGTAGAAGCAGTTTCCTACACTAAAAATTTAGTTTAATGTAATCAATCAAATTAGTAACAAGTTAGCCCCACAACTAATAAATTGACAAAATTTTTGAAGAATTTGCGATTAAGTTTATATGCATAAATAACTGAATTCAAATTATATTTCCTTACTTAAATTCCATTATTTTAGCAACAAAAAGTTATTTTTTAAATTAATAAACACATTATGCCACTTAACAAGCTTTTCCTTTGAAGAAAAGACCTTATAGCTTAGGAAATACACTGTTATGTTAACTATAACTTTTGTAACTTAGAAGAAAAGTTCAAAACTTTAATAATTTTTTAAAAAAAATACAAGAAATAAGACAATTTAGTAACAAAATTATTATATTTGAATGTGTGCAGGAAATTTTTTTTATTATTGGCTGAACATCACAACATTTAGCAATAATTTTTGATTCCACAAAAAAAAATTTTTCCCTTCAATTATGCCTGCTTATTGCTTTTTTAAGCATTTGGCTTCTAGAAGTCCAATTAATAAAAGAAATTGCCCAGTAGTTGGGACAGTCACGAAAAGGAAAGTCAAAGGAAAGGAGATCCTTTAAAGTAGGGCAAGATAAAAAGATGTGCTGCAGTCACTGCAGCAGAAGTATGCAACACATAATCAGGGGAGTCAACAAGTCCTAATTTAAATAGGTGAGTATTTAAATAATCATGTTTGGTCTCAAATTTGAAGCAAGCCTTACTAATAGTTCTAGGTAGAGAAATATGGATCTATATTTAGTAGAGAAGATCAATTACTTCTATAATAGCAATTTCCCTGTAATGACAGTGACTTCACAGACATGGCCTCTAATAATCTATTTGATGTTTCTAAGAGGAATATGTTTGCCAGATTGATCAAAACCACAAACCTCTATAGCAAGTACATCTATCTACTCATTGCTAGGAACATCACAATGACTGGAAATACATTGTAAGATGACTTCCCGTCCAGACTCAATACGGGTGTTAGTCAGTAGTATGCACTCAAAGTCAATGAATATAGAACCAACATTATTTCCTGTGACTGTATGAGTGACAGCTCGAGAAACCACAAATAGAACAGCTTTCTGACCGCTTATATTTTTAAGGGCTATTATGAAACACAGTAACAATAATATCCCAAATGTATCCAACTGCCTCCTTCAGCTGAAAAATGTTTTAGAGATTCCAACACCTGCCCTATCATCCATTGCAGACCCATCAGTACTAATAAAAGTTCAGTACTCAATACTCATTCAACAGTAGCCAACACAATAAGTTCTGAATGTAGAGGACTTTTTGTGAGCACCCAAGTCAAAATTTAAGGTTTAAAAATATTCTGACAATTCAAGGGAAGTCCTACATTGTTTGAAAGTTGTTTAATCATTGTAAGAAAAGTGTTTTGTGTCTTTAATCTAGATTAAACTGGAACATAATTAATAGAAAAAGTATCCTTACAAAGAAGTCTTTCACTCATATTCAAAGCAGACATCAGGCAGCAATCAACCAAGTTGACTAAGCCAATCTGCAGCTTCATGATAATTTGAACAATATTCAAATTTCTTCATATTTTTTAAAAATTCTGTGAAAAAATTAAAATTTAATGATTTTTAAACATTAAAGTATAACAAATGCTTTAATTATTATTAATGGTTGAAAAAATAATACTTGAAATAATTTTATAATTCTAGAATATTCACAGAAAATTTATTACAAATTCAAAATTTCTGAATGTTTTTTGGAAGCCCTACTTCAAAACTCATTGAATGAACTTTGTATTTCAATTAAAAATGTTATATTTTTATTTATTTGACAAAATATATTAATAGAGCTTACAATTGTATTTAAGATAAATATACAGATATAAATAAAAATTAAGTAAATTTTTTTGACAAAATGTTATTGATCTCAATCATAAATTATACATTCTGTTTAAAGGTATATGCATATTAGCCCATCTATCAATAAATTAGCAAAGATTTTGCAACAAACTTAAATTCCATTATTGGCTGTATACCACAATATTTAGCAATAGCTTGGTTGAAAATAGTTGATAGGCTAATATACAAGTTCTGCTTTGAATTTTATTTTCAAAATATTATCCACTTTACATAATTAATTTAGTGCACTGGTAGTTATTTACCCACAAAAGACTTGGATTACAGTTCGCAAATTAAAATTTTTTTGATAGGCAGATGTATAAAACATTTACAAAATACTTAAAAAACATTTAATTTTAAACATTAAATGTTATCAAAGATAGAATATCAAATGGATAGAACAATGCATGCTATCAAATGTTTAGATTAATTTACCAGTAATTAGATTTATTAACCAGTAATCTTTATAAGGAAAAGTTCATTCAAGATTTGTGTGTGGGTGCTTACATATTAGCATCACAGCAGCCAAATTTTCGCAAAATGTAAAGGGTTATAATATATCATTATACCTAAGGAATAGAATAGTAGTTAGGTACTTCAGTCATTTAAAATTTAGCTTTTTATGGAATTTAAGTACTGAAATGTAATAGCTATCCATGCAAATTACCTCCAGCAGAAATTCTTCAATATCTCTGCCAATTTATAAATTTAAAAACTAGTATAAAATTACTAGAAATTTAAGCTAAATTAAATGGTGGAAGAGGAAGTTTTCTCAGAAGGAAAGATGATGCTTACATATTATCGCAACAATTGCCAACGCTCACAATAACTCGCCAAGTTGGCTACCCCAATTTCGCATGTCGTATGCATTGAATTGGCAATCATGTTTCTCATTTTATATAATGTCACCAATAGGTTGCGATAATACGTAAGTACCGAAAAGATCCATTGATGACATTTTATAGTGCACTAAGATAACTTAATGAAATATTCTACATGAGTGCCAAACGTACTATTTTTACAATAAAATAAACATGTCAGAAAAAACAAGTCAACTTTTGGTACTATAATTATAAAATTAATACGTATAATTTAAAAAGTTTTATTCCTGTAATCGTGTGTAGTAAAGTTTACCTAAAAAGTTTGAAATCCCTCACATTTTTGAAAATATACTTTCATGAACATAACATAGAATCATGCTTATACAAAACGAAAAAGATTTCAACGCATGAGAAAATCTAAAAACTCAAACTGATTCCTACAAAAAAAGAATTTATCAGAACCTTGGGAACCAAGGAACAAAAAATTTATCAGCACCATGGATAAGAGCATTAAGGAATAATTATGTCATTACAAAATCTGGTTTAAATTGCTTGAGTTAATAGGCACAAGTCAGAAGTATATTATTAATGAAGATATAATGAATACACTAAAAAGGATTCTAAATTAATATTTAGTCGAAATAACTTCGATAAATTAGTGGTGTTCAATTTACGAATTTCCTTCCCTTCATTCCCAATCACGTAAAACTGCGTCATTCCAAATGAGATAAGAAGACTGCATCGTATCAAAAAAGATTTTTATTCCCAAATTAAAAATAAAAAGTAAATAAATGTTTAAAAAACTAACCTAAATTTCTCAACAAAATTTTGAATAAATATTTCACCTATTTTTGAGAAACGTAAATAAATAAACGCACATCATAAGACTATTTTGGTTTACGTTGCCACACAAGAAATTAAAATATGACTAGACTAATATATATTTCAGATTATTTCAATTAAAAATAAAAGCATATTAATTTCACTCAAATTTGTCAATTATTAGAACTATTTGATAAACTTAAGAAGAGAAGGCGTACCAAAAAATAAGAAAAAGAATATTTTCCCCGAGGATTTCACGTATGCATGCCTTATATTTAAACAACCAAAATTTAAAAAATGTATAATTTCAAAAAAAACGGAAATTTATATTTTTTTATTCTAAAAACTACAACTATTTTTGATACTCAATTTAGGAAATAAAGCTCCAAGGCTACTAGTAAGAATTTCCAAAATTCTCAATCACCATCAATTAGTGATGAGAACAATATCTGTCCCGATACTTTAGATTTGATACTAGATTCAATATCTTTTTTTAAAATTGTGCAGCTTTAATAGATGGTTCGTTTTGTTAGTTTTAAATACTACTAGAAAGTCAAGATTGTGGGCTCAATTTCTCAATTCAAAATATTAAAAAATAAAAAACTAAGTTTTCATAAAAACTGTTTTTGTGTAAATAAATTTTTCCCTTGAAAATACTTCCACTTTATCTATCTTATGCAATGGCATAACGTACACCCTCACAACCTATATACATCATGGCGGGGCTCAGGACTCTAGAGGGCCCAAAGCCTGATGTTATGTTATGCCTGATGTTATCCTTTGTGTAAGATCCGGTTTGGGGCTCAAGGCATGATTTTGCAGGGGACCCTAATATTCTCCTTTATGCCACTAATCTTATGTTTCATCTTACATTGCACAGATATACTGTGTGTAATGGAAAAAGAGAACGTATTACATGTAATTTTATTAATTTTTCATAGCATGTATCAAGGATTAATCTTGCAAAAAGTTATTTAGTTCTAAATCGACCTAAGAGATGGCGCCACGGAATAGAGTATATGCCCCCACCCTCTTTTATCACTATATTTTTCACAGAAGCGGAGGCGGAGGAATAGAATTTTAGAAGAATTTTCCGCTTTCTTTGAAATAAAGAATTTTTGATTTAAAAAAATGGTAGAATTCCAGAAAAATGTTTAAGAATTCAAAATGTTGGCTTTCATCTTGGAAAAAAAAAATGTTAACCGTTTTTGATTTAAATACTCATTAAAATTCTAGGCATCTTAATAAAAAATAATTTAAATAATAATTTAAAATTCTAGGCATTTTACTCATAAATCTAAGCATTTTAAGCAAACCCTAATTTCGTTTTTTTAAAATTTGATTCTATTTTTGCCTATTTTATTTTCAAACTCAGAAACATTTAGCTTACATTAAAATTCAGTCCAATAATTTTAAGAAAATATTGTATTTTATAAGTATTACTTTCATCTTTAAAAAAAGAACTAAATTAACTTTCAAAAAGTTAAAAACTTAACTAATTAGTGATTAAGTATTCAATCACACCGTTAAACGTAATTAATATATTATAGGTCATATGAACAATATTTGTATAAATTTATTATACGAAATTTTCTGTGAAGGGAGGGGGAAGGAATCGTAAAAAAAGATTAATAATAGTTACATTAATTAACTTTGATTTAATAAATGTGTCCATAATTAATTAATGATTAATAATTATTAAGTTAATTTGAGCACTGCAGTTTTTTGAAACTAATGCTATTGTTAATGGACAAAAAAAAAAAGAGATCAATTTATGAAATGCTGAATCAAATTTCTATTTTTAGCAGATTTTTTTTGTTTTGTTTTTGTTTCAACCTATTAAATGTGTGTGCTAAAAGGAGAATTTTTGATAATTAATGTGGATCTCCGGGCTAATTTTGATCAAAGTTTCACAAGATATATCAGCTATAAATGTAGGATTAATTCCGCAATTCACTGCGGGTTTATCCATTGAGGCTTGGGGCGGTCACCCGGGGGCCCGGATGGGCCCAAATAAGCAGGACTTCACTAGATTTTCTGGTTATAAATTTCGATGCTCCAGCGCTAAGGGGGCTTGAGCCCAGGGCCTTAAATGAGATTAAATCGGCATTGCTGCAATTCATTCTTCTTTCGCAAATTTTTTCCATTCTTTCGGACTTATTCTACTCAAAAAACTATTCTTATTTAGAGGAGATATTTAAAATAAATTATAGTTTTAAAAAAAACTAAGAAACACACGCTTTTATGGTGAATCGAACTAAAAAATAAAATAAAATAATTCTTAATATAAGAATAAAATGATTATAACGAGAAAATGAATGTCATTGGGGTAAAAGCGTGGGGTGTTCTATAAATGTATCAATTACCATAATTTCTAACTTCTATTCCAAAAAGCTGAGTTAGTGTAAAAATGTAGTACAAAGCATCCCACGCTTTTGCCCTAATGACATTAGTTTTCTCTTAATAATTTTTTCTTATATTAAGAATTATTTTTTATATTTTTTAGTTCAATTCGCTATAAAAGCGTGTTTTTTTTTAGTTTTTCAAACTATCATTTACTTATTGTTGAGTTTATCCTTGAATTTGATATTTGGAGCCGGGGGGGGGGGATTATATGTTGGTGCTGGAATTAGTCTTGCTCTTCAATGGATATTAATTAATGGGTCTGAAGTGTATTTACACTCTCCACTTAAGGGATAGGAATCAGTCCCGTATCGCTATATTTCACAAAGATCGATACAAAATTTTTTAATGTATCATGTTTTTATAACGGACTAAAAATTATAAAAAATTCCTCCCCCCTTTTCGCATTTTTTTTTTCCTTCTTTTTTCCCTATTTTCATGTATTGTCATCCACTTCTGAGCTATGGTCCAAATTTCAAGTCTCTAGCTCATCAGGAAGTCAGTTTAAAAACAATTACAAAATTCCACCCGTTGAAGACATACAAGAAAGCAAGAGAATAAAAACATGATAATATGAAGTGTCAATCGTATTATCACATTTCAAACGTATTGCTATAATGTTAATTCGTATCGTCACTTCTAAATGTATCGCTTTATAAAAATAAAAAAAAATATTTAGCAGTTAGAACATAAATTTTTTATATTATGGTAAGAAATTAGTGACGCACACCCACCCTTCCCTTTCTCACATGAAGAGAGATCACTTTTTTTTGTTTGTTTTACTTCTATTGACCACAAGTGTATTCGTTTTTAGGTTGCACCTTAATCTTTTTGTCGTTAAATCTGGAATTAGTCACCAAATCTAGAAATGGCATATGAAATTATTTGCCAAATCTGAAAATGGTACATGCAATAAGTCGCCAAATCTAGAAGTGGTACATGGAATTAGTCGCCCAAATCAGGGTATCGTTATTCCTGATGTCTTGATCAGGACAAAATGAACAAATGACAGGTGAATGGAACAAAATTATGAAATTATTGTAGTGTCATCGATCCTTGACAAGTGTGCAAAATTTCGAATTCATTTGACCTTTTAACGTGGGTAAAAATCGAGTTCAAAGATTCCGTTATACACAAGTAAAACCTATAAAAGCATGTTAAAAAACAAGCAATGCACAAAAAGTTCTTCAGGAATAATTCCAACAATAACCAAAAATCGCAAAACAGATGTTCAGTCACTAACCATATCCCCCCCCCCCCTCCTCCTGTGAGTTGAGAAACAGGTGAAACGGGGGTGAAATTTTTCAAACAGAAGTCGAATTGCATTCTTATATTTTAAAAGAATTGAAAGAATATGCGGGCAAGTTGATTTCTGGTTACGGTAAGGATTAGCAATTAGATTCCGTACACTTAATTATCCCCCCCCCCTTCAGTCTGTTAGACGTGCTGCTTCTCTCCACCCTTTGAAAGTTAAATCACAAAATGCCGAAATTTTTAATTTCCGAGTAGCAAAAGTAAAGCCTTAGAGTCATAAGAAATCAACAGCGTAAATGAAACCTCATAATAGTATATTTTTATGGTGAAATTTTTTACTTCAAACACCTTTAAATATTTTACCAGTTCTTTAGTTATCCCCCCCCTCCTATTCAGTAATGAATTTGTATCATAAAATGACATTTATTTATTTATTTTTAAATCATTTTGTGATGAAACTATCAAAGTCTGAGTAGAAAACTCCGAGTATTCTCCACAGAAGTAGGCATAAAAGTCGTAACTAAAAGCAGACTAAAATGCATCTGAAGATATTTATTTTGATCAAGATTGCCTGCTCATAAACTTATGAGAAGATTAACTATGAAAAATACTGATAAAGGATGAAACTCAATTTATTAGATTTAACTAGAAGAGACACAGTAGGGTTTGCAACCCTGGGATCCTGGTGTTTTTTCCAATTCCGAAATCCCAGGGTTAAGATAGCTAATCCCGGGATTTAATTTTTGTTTGAATTATATATTGAAAATTTTCTTCTCATCAAAATTTTCTAAGAGAATTTAATTTTTAGAAAATGTATTTTTTTAATGAAATATGTACGTAGAAATTTTTTGTGTGCAATTATAAGTGCTATAAGTAACACACACACACAAACAACACACGCACACACAAACAACACACGCACGCACACACAACTCACGTACGCACGCACACACATACACAGATCTTTTTGCAGATACACACACATATTCAGCTCCAATTAAAGCGGCGTTAAGGGGCTGTATTTCAGTTCATGATGTTTAATTATTCACCCAGTTATCACGTTTTCGTTACCACACGAAATTCTCCTTTTCCAAACAAGTACTTTAGCTAATTCCTATCTCCCTGTTGCACATATCTGTGAGACGAGGTGTGGTATACAACTAAAACGAACCAAAATAAAAATTCAGTTCTTTAAGATAAAATTTTACGTATCGTCACCATCGCCCCAAGGAACAGTCGTTAACAAAGCGCGACACTCTTAATAACTTACACGATTGCCATCGCAGCAGGACAAAAAAAAAACTGGATTTTTCCATCACAGATACCATTTATTTTTCGCATATGTGATTTCTCTCTTCTTGAAGTTTGGATTAATTGCAATGTTTGTAAAAAAAAGTTTTTAAAGAATAGATGTCTTAGTCATGGGAGTTTAAATAACTGATCTCCTGACGTTAAATGAATGTCTATAATAAAAATTTTTTGTTCCAAAACGATGCATTATTTTTCCCATCCCTCTCGATGTTAATAATATAGAAATAATTTATATGATAAATCATTATTATGAAAAATAGTTATAATGGGATTCAGCTATACGAAAAAACGACGAGTTGTAACACACCAAAATTTTCTGCTTATTTTCTTCACGTCCTTGAATCCTAAAATTGAAATTTTCATGTAATTATCTCTTATTGTTCAGGAATTATTCAAAGTCAAGTCTAACAATTAGAAAATCATTGCGTATTAAGAGGATGCCTACTAATTTATAAATCTTAACTATCGATCCATTTATCACTCAATGTTAAAAAAACGGTAGAAGTATTGAAAGGTGCTTGCACATGAAGTATATGCCCTCCTAAAAAACTTTCACCAAATATATCTGGAATTACGGGTGATACAAATAAAATAGGCTAGATAGAACTGACCATTTTCTATCTAATTCCGTGAAGAATCTGGTTTTGCGAGTGACAATGACCAAATTATTTTAAATATGGGACATATATTATTAGGGACATATGTTTACAAGGGTAGGCATGAAATTAAAAGAATTAAATAGAAACATTTTCAAAAAGGACACATTGAACGCTCATTCAATGACGTTTTAATACCCTAGAGGAGCCTTAGGCTCTATGCAAAAGTTGGCCCTACTCACAACCCTTTTTTATTAGATAGTACATAGCATACGTTGACAAATACTCGTGAAAACGGTCACCCGTAAGAAATAAATGTGCGTGACTCGCAATCTCGTAAATCGACTCGATTGATGCTTCCTTTCAATTAAATGAGTAATGCTGTATGGAGATAGGCAGTGGCACACACAGGAATTTTTCAAGGGGGGGGGGAGTCAAGGGTCGAAAGTCAACCGTTCTCGTATCATATCCAAATACACCGCCAAACATATTCTTTTGATTTTATCTTTGCTGGGAACAAAAAAAAACAAAAACAAAAAATCTAGTAAAGAACAAATAATTATCATTAACTAATTAAATAAAATATTAATAATAAATAATTAAATTAGCAGAAAGCACAAGAATTTATATATTCGCTGTTCTTATACTTCAAAAATGAAAAAAAATGAAGAGCGATTTGGCTAGTCCAAACCCGTGGACATCCCCGCTCTGTGTGCCACAGGTAGTAGGCCTAGGCCTAGACATGGACATGATATAATATTGCAGTCCTGTGGCGTAACGTACATCGCCGCATCGTGGGGATGGGGCAGGATTCTAGGGGGCCCAAAACCTATGTTATGTTATGATTTTGCAATCCTTTGTAAAATCCGACTTGGGGCCCAAAACCTGACTTTGAAGGGGGGGGGGCTAATATTCTCCCAGTCTTGCAGTCTTGACCCTGTTGCCAGTTCGTATATAGTTCGAAATTACCAGTATTTCGGAGAATATGTCCGGGAAAGATATTTGACTATTAAAATCCTTCGTATCATGATCTTATTGCGGCTAGGTCAAGAAAGAGACCAGTCACTCACCCCCCCCTACACACACAAAGGCCTAGTTGGCCTATACTTCAAAATGCCCCTGCGCGCTCATCTCGTCATCATCGTCTCGTCGCTATCGTGTAATTTCTCCTTCTTTTCCCGCGTTAACTCCAGACTGTTTAGTCGGAACCAGGTGGCTTTCTCTCGCGTTATTACATCAATGTAGATCATATCACTTGATAATAGAGAGGATTCAACAACGTACAAATCCAGTCCTACATATAAATTTTCTTAGACGTAAATAAACTTTGTTAAATAAGATAATTAGTCAATTAACATTCTAATGTAATTTCCTTCGAGTCATTCCCATTGACATAAATTTTAGGCAAATGTGAGGAGAACTATACAATTATTAAAGGTATTTCTCATTTTGAAGACTGCATTATATATAATCTTTGTTCAGGATCTAAACATGCAATCGAGATCTTCAAGATTAATAGTATTGCAAATAATCCTAACCCCATTGTTTGAGCTCAAGTAATATTCACGGACGACAATGGGAAGAATTCTATGGAAAGCATTCTCCATTACCAAAGGGTCTATTATGCTGAAACCACCTTAACCCGAATATTTTAATGTGCATTCCAGTAAAACTCATTATAGTGGATAAGATGCGGACCATATGCATTTGATTTGCTAGATGCCTTTCCTCAATCGCTCTCTCAGCGCAGATAATCGCCAATTTCCATTCTATTTGAGAATTTGTGTTTACCTCCGTGTGCCGAAATTGAATAGTGAGTTTCACCGTTTGGGAAAGTTTATCTCCCATTCGGCCCTCCTTCACCCGTTTTGAGTGAAAGCGACTAGGCCAATGGTTGACAAACTTCTGTGAGAGAAGAGCCAAGTTGTAAATGAAACAAGATAACTAAGGTGTAAAAGAGCTATTTTCAGGCATACGTGCTCTCAGAAGTGCGGAACACCTCCGATAGCGGTCATGATCAAGACCAGCAGGGCCGGATCTACGTATGGGCTTAATGGGCTGCAGCCCAGGGCCCCCCTGGTTCTAGGGGCCCCGTTCCCCATTGAAGATAACAAATAGAAAAAGATGTTTACAATCAAAATAGTATTAAAATAATAAACCAGTAAAAAAATACAATTCAAAAATAAAATACCCGAAATACCATATCAAATTTATTTTTATTTTCGAGAGCAAGAGTAATTTACTTTTGTTCCTCCTTCCTACCACCGAATAAGCGGAAATGAATTATCAATAGGCAGAGGCTCTATCATAGGACGGCGCTGATGAGCATCGAGCACTTATACAAACGTAGTGGCATTTTTTCAGTAGCCATTTATTTTTGTGCCATTGGTGCAATTAGGTTTTTGGGCCCCAAACCGAATCTTACAAAGGATTGAAAAACCATAACATAACAAAGGCTTTGAGCCCCTTAGAACCTTGGGGCTCCCGCTATGCGGAAGAAGAAACACAACAAGCAAATATTTATGCTGAAAATATGCAAGATCTCGATAACCAGCAGCCTTCTGAAAAAATATGTTGTTCAGACAGAAGACATCAGTAATGCCCCGACCGAAAAGTGTTTACAAAATGCTGGGTTTGAGTTAAAAAATACGTTGACGTGGGTTCTTGGCCTAAATTGCTAAGTAATAATTTTATTGATTATATCCTTTCACATGCAAAGGGTTATTTTCAAAATAAAATCCAAACAACATAATTCTGTTTCAGTAAGAGAATACAAAGGACAAAAGAGATCATTTTCGCGCACGCGAATAATCATTTCTTTAAAAAACTTAAAAATGGAAAAGTGCTTGAAAGATCTTGGCTATGTTATTCGACTAGTATTGGTAATGTTTTTTGTTTGATCTTCAAACTTTTTTCTAAAACAAATTCTCAATACACAACCGAATTTTCTAATTGGAAACGCTTAACAAGTTGTTTAGAAAATCATGAAAATTTTATTGAACATATAAATTTAGTGCTAATTTGGTTGACACGAAAAGAAAATAAATCTGTTTTACAGGGGAGGGGGGCATGACTAAAGAAATTCATTTGGGGACGAGACTTTGTGTATTAGCAGTACTCTTTTAGAACAGTGGTCTTTTTCGACTCACGGAGTCCCTAGAATTTGAAAGTGCTTTCGTGGTACAACTAGAACTAGAAAGTGTTTTCGTGGAATCCCCTTCCAAACACATACGTCGAAGAATATGTCTCAAAGCTATTTTTTAAGTAGATCAACATGTTACAGGGACTTCATTTAAAAGCAATTAAAAAATATTTGCATTTATTATTAAAAAAATTCTTATCTAATTTTGTTAATATAATTTACTCATTAATAATATTAATATATAATTCAAGTGTCACCTATCCATGCATTATGTTTAGTAACTGAGATATGTGTTTCCTTTTTTTCTTACGAACTGTCGAAGTCTAGGTTCGTCTATAAGTGCATTCCATTACTAATTCTGAGTTTAATTTGCTTTTATACATTGTTTTCGTAGCCACTTAATGAGAAGTATATTTAACTTAAACGCAATGTTCTGAATGGCATTAAAATGTTTATAGCTGTGTGAGAAATCGCGTGTATTTTGCACGAGAGAGAATTTTAAACCTAAAATTTAGAAGCTGTGCTTGCTTAAATTTAGATTTTAACATCAACTCTATAACATGTTCGTTTTCTTTCATTATAGGTGTTGTTTTCTACTAATATAAAAAGGTGCATTTTCCATTAAAAAACTATTTAGTTTTGCAAGAAATTGTGCTACCTAACGAGCATAAAATTATCTCGGGTTCCCCGAGATAGTAAACAATAGAATATTCACAATCTAGTAAAAAGTATATATATATAAAGTTAAAATGTTTTATTATTCTTTTATTATTTTATAATAAAAGTTTAAAAAGTGTTGTAAAAAAAATAAAGTTATTATATATGAATAAAATTTTCAGTGATAATGAATAGGGGAGGGGGCGATGAGCTTTCGATACTTGTAACTTATAAACTTCATAGAGAACGTGAATCCATTTTGCATACATATTTGTTTCTTTTAGATTTCTTATTGTGATTCGTGTAACCCCTGAGTATGCCTTGTGGAACCTCAGGGTTCAGTGGAACACAGTTTAAAGGCCATGATTTAGGATGTTCAACCCTCAATGTAATAGCGCCGAATGGGCAGTCAATTTGGAGAAAATAGCAATCGAAATTCATATTATACAATTCATTTGATACAATGAAGTTTTAATCAGCTCCAGCGATGCAGCGGCATAGATGATAGCGCACCTGCATTTTTTGCAAACGGTCAGGGCTCGAGTCGCTCGGTAGACTTGCTTTTTTCTCCAATTCATTTAATTATTTTTACAATTAAATAATTTTTATTATCAAATATTTTAAATAATTATAAAATAATTGCAGTAATAAAGTATCATAAACAATTTTACATATTATAAAACTATTTTTTTTATCTAATTATAAAATTATTTGTAATATATTTATAAAATATAAGTTAAATATTTATATAATTATAGTAATTGTTTTAGTTTTTAAAATATAAAATAATTACATAAAATATTTAATAAGCATTTTTAAATAAATTTATTTACTTGTAAGAATAATTAAATTAATTGAAAAAAAAACAAGTCGATCACGCGACTCGAACCCTTACAGATCGCGCGAAATGCAGGTGCACTACCACTTATGCCACAGCATCGTTGGAGCTGAATAAAACTTAATTGTATAAAAGCTAAGTATGAATTTCGAAGGCTATTTTCTCTGAACTATTATTGAATATACTATCTTGGAATTTCTATTTGACGCTATTATATTGAGGGTTGAACACCCTAAAGGAGTACTACTAACTATTACACAAAATTTCGTCCCCAAATGAATTTCTTTAGTCGAGCCCTCCCCGTTGTTAGATAAACAGTTACAGGAGCAACTAAGAAAAGATATACAATATAATATTACTACAACGTCCTAAAACGTGTTATCGCGGTAGTATAGTATTTGGCTACAAGAGGATTAGCATTTAGAGGTACCGAGGAAATTTTTGGTTCTCCTCATAATGGTAATTTTATGGGTGCCCTGGAACTGCTAGCAGAGAGTTCGACACATTCGTTTGTGAGCATATTGAACAGGAAGATTACGATCAAAATCGTTAATATCGTACTTATCAAAAACAATATATTAGCAAATAATCGAGATCATGGGCAAGCAAATCATTAAAACAATTACAACTCAAATAAATAACGTTGACACAAAGTACTATTCTATTGTGATGGACTCAACACCAAGTTTATCCCACCACAGTGATCAATTTGCTATTATACTGCGATATTGTTTTCGGGGAAAAGTGTATGAAAGATGTGTTTCATTAATAAAGGTTAGTAGACACACTGGGTTATATTTATTTAATTCTCTACAAGAATTTTTAGAAACAAATATTCTGCTATTGTATAATTGTAGGGGACAGATATTTGACAACGATGCCAATACGTCCGGTCGATATAATGGTGTGCAAGCTCTTTCTAAAAGAAAAAAAAAATCGTTTGTGCTGTACATTCTCTTTGTCTGGTTGTTGCAGAATCAGTTAAGGTTATATTTGAAATAGTGAACTTCTTTGGTTTAGTGCAACAAATATATTATATTTTCTTTTCTGCTTTGACCTGTAGGTGGGAACTTCTAAATCGTGAAATTAAACTGAAATCTATCTTAAAAAGCTTAAGTCAGACCAAATGTTCTTGTCGCTACGATGCTGTTGAAGCCTTAAAAGATAATTATAGTAATAACATAAATACTCTTAAAACATTTAGGGACAGTGAAAATAAAAAAATTAATTTCCAAAAAAACGCAGTAAAGTTTTTTAAAAAATTAACAAAACTCGAAATTGCCATTTTAATTATATTTTAAGAAGAAATTTTTGAAAGATTTAATTTTCAGTTAATAAAAAATTACAAACTCCTGGTTTAGACATCTGTGCAGGAAATAGTGGCTGCGGTAGCCTAGTGGTCAAGGTATCGGATCGTGGCTGGCATGTCATGAGTTCGAGCCCAATACCACTAAAGACCCGCCGTGTAGGGGAGCGATGCACATTAAATCCGTCCAGTGCTCAAACGTCCTCTCATTGGTGTGGTGTGGTAGTTAGAAGAGGGGGTGCCATCTTCGTCACTTGACCATGGTTCAAAATTACGAAGTATGTCACCAAAAGCCCTCGTGTAGCTGAATAGTGTGGCGTTAATATTCACTCACTGTGAAGGAAATAAGTTAATTATGCTATTTAAACGTTTAAAGCAATGTACATGGATCAGATAAAAAAGCTAAAAGAGTATCAAGACGTAGCCAAAAAATTAAGTCCTAGTGTAGAAACAGAATATAATGATGTGAACAATAATGAGCGTATTTCAAAATTTGCAGATAAATTGACAGAATAAGCTGTGTATGGGACAGAAAAATTTAAAAGGGTGCACTTATTGCTGCGTTAGATAAGCTAATCCTTGATTTAAATAGAAGTCAAGTATATGCAGAATATATAGTAAGAAATTTTAAAATTTTTGATGGATTTTCAAGATCAAAGTAAGGAGAACGTCCACCTGAAGAGTATACGCGCTATTATTGATTACTATTCAGATGACGTAGACCAACATTTAGTAAATGATGGTGTTCAACTCAAAACTTATCTGAAACAAACTTTACTATCCTATACTTGTAGTGATATGTTAAATTTAATTTTTGAAAAGAAACTTGTTGACGTCCTTCCAAATTTGTTACCAATTTAAAGATTTTTATAATGCTCCCTATTACTAGTGAAGCGGAGCGTGCATTCTCTAAAATGTCCTATATAGAAATATAGGACAACAATGATAAATACTAGACTTATTTATTTATCACTTCTTTCTATTAATACTGATCTCACTAAAGACTTAAAATGTGATAAGCAAATAAAAGAATTTGTTACACAAAAGTGTAGAAAAGTTTGTTTTTTTGTATATTATGTTATTTTTTTTATAACGTATTTAAATAGTTTGAAATTAAAAAAAAACAAGTTTCGTATATTTTAAATTTTCCCTCACAAAAATTTTTCTTAGGAAAATGGCAAATTTTTTAATTATTTAGGGGCCCCCAGATACTGTTAGCCCAGGGCCCCCAATGGTCACGGTCCGGCCCTGAAGACCAGGGGTCAGCAACCTATGGCACGCGGTACAATTCTCAGTGGCACTTTGCACTACTCTACACGTTTGTAAATTTTTAAGTGGATGGAAGTAGACAAATTTGTAATGGACCTCATTTGACAAACATCTTCAGAATTATGGACATTTACGGAATTACGAAAAAATCTGAATGATAACTTTTTAGATAAATTTACAGTAATTTTGTAAATAATTAAATGCCATTACTGGAGAGATAGTTTGAAGGGAGAAAATTATATGTACTCTCTGCTTTTCTCTTTTGATTCCACATATCTAAGTAAAAACTCTTTCCTCTTATAAAAAAAATCTCGAGTCCGCAAAGAAATTGTTTAACAACTGAAAGCTCAAAATCGTGTCCAATTGAAAGTCACAGATTATACCCCCGATTTTTTAATATGAAAATACAAAGCGGTGCAAGCACTAGGTTCGCATTAAAACTTTTATCTTTTTAACTCAAATGAAAGTAAACACTTTTATTTTAATAAATACGTTTAAAAATATATAATATATATATAAACAATTTTATTATTTTATTTTTTATTGAAAAAACAGTTATTATTTATGCTGCTTATTTTTACGTTAATAAATATCTTTAACTGAGAGATGATAAATTAACATATAATAAAACTCTAAATCTATATTATTGGCCTCTATTCTCTCTAACTCTGCAAGCATTATCGGGGGAATTGAATTGTTTCCAAAATATCTTACTGTGTAGCACGCTGAATCGTATTGGTGGACTGGTTTGGCACGCCACAGCTAAAAGGTTGCCAACCCCTAATCACGTATTCCAGTTTTTTTTTTTTTTTACTATTTTTTATAATATTTAATTAAAGCTTTACACAAGACAGCATTTTCAATTCCTTCAAAAACTACGAATTATAGAAGAGACCTTTATTTCTGTGGCTCAATGCAAGAGCAATCCTTGTCAAAATATTTTTATTTTGTGAATTGAAATTTCAAGCTTCGTGAAAATATTACTATGTAGATTAAGGTTCGAGGATTTTATGCTATCCGTCTCAAAAGGAAAGACAGTTCTTCTGGAGCAATGGAAATTTATTGTCAAAAAAAAAATTTTTTGAAATACAGGATACAGTGCTCAAATTCGCTTAATAAATCTCAGAAGGTCTTCACACCTTCTACAACGCTCATACACAACTAACAGTGTCTAAAATACAAATATGTTTAATGTGATTCACAAGCACTCGCTCGTCCTACTCAACAGCCGAAGTAATAACTAATCGCTGGTCGACTCTTCACGGTCAAATTAATACCAACTAATCGCTAGTCAAAACAATAGCTAACGGCGAGTTACTTATTAATAGGCCTCACGGATCTTTCGAGAAAGATCCGCTAGCGTCATAGATTGTGACATTAGTTGATTTCTCCTGAAATTTCCAGAAGAATCACTATGGTCACCAAAAATGTTGCCAACTTGGCTCTATCACCAACATTTCGCCAAGTCTCATTGAATCGCCATTATAATGTAAGGAACGGCGTTGCTTGCGAATATTACAACTTTAACAAAAATAAATACAACAGCAACTAATGTTAACGTATTACACATCCAGATAAAAATTATTTACACTATTTTAAGTGTTGTGTACACAAAATTCGTAACAATATTTTCGTACCAATAATACCATAAGTGCTTTATTCGTGAATTTCATGTTTACACCAATTATTAAAATTAACTTTGCTTGCTCTTGCACATAAGACCTATTTCAACACTCTTTTTATTAATTTTAAGACTTTTCATAATATACGGAATGTGTTTTTTTATTGTCTGTTTATAAGTGCTCTCCAATTCATGTATGCAAATTTGTAAAAGTTCCTGAAAAGCACTTTGAGGAATATCTTCTCGTGTCGGTATTTTTACCATTAATTTGATGAATGAGGGTGATATTAACGTCGCACTATAAAACAACACAAGAGCAATTGGCACCGGACCTCGTAATTTTAAGCTTCCGTAAAGTCAGAAGGACGACATCTGATCTGGACCCCCCCCCCCCCCCTCTATATCATTATGAAGAAAAAAAAGAGAAAGGAAACCAATCTTTTAAGTAGACCTAAATATTTGTTCTAATGATACATATAAGAAGTCTGAAGAACTGCAAATCCTTTGATTCGAAGAGTCGCGACTTACCGATCCCTGGGGTAGGCCACTATAAACTCAAACTCAAGCACGATTTGATTTATTTATCGGGCACGTAAACGAAGAGGTGGATGAAGGGGGAAAACGAAAAATATTATAAAGGATGAATTTAATTTTTAAAGGAAGAAATATCGATTGGAAAAGAAATACTGTATTTAAATATACACTGCTGGCCACCGAAAATGCAACACATTGAAGGAAGCGCGCAAATAACATGAAATTTACAACATGCATTAGCGGAGGTGAGATATGCAAATGATTAGAATTTCAGCACAGACACACATCACGCATGCCTGTGGCGCCACCTCAAAGCGCTATTTAAGACTTGGAGAATTCGACGATTTCAAGCTCGGCAATTATGTTTTTCTTGTGTTTTTTTCAAAAAACGATCAGTTATGTCTCGTAGAAAACAGCGATCAGCTTTTAAACAAGTATCCGAGTTCGACAGAGGAAGGATAGTGGCCTACCGAGATTGTGAATTATCTTTCAGGGAAATTGATAGTCGTGTTGGACGAAACCAAACAACTGTAATGCGGATATGTGACCGTTGGATGCAGCAGGGTACGACGGACCAACGTGGTCGATCGCATCCACCTCAGTGCATCACTTCACGTGAGGACGGGGAAATTGTGCATGTTGCAGTGACGGATCGCTCAGTCACATCACGAACCATAGCACATCACATTGAGTCCGTAAAGCATCATTCAGTGTCTGCACGTTCCATTCAACGCCGTTTACAGCAGAGTGGTCTGTCTGCAAGACGTCCATTGCTTGGTCTACCCTTGACGCAGAACCACAGACGTCTCCGCCGCCAATGGTGTTATGAAAGAAGGATGTGGGCGGCAGAATGGAATGAAGTTGTCTTGACTGACGAGTCACGCATCTGTCTGCAACACCACGATGGTCGGTTCGAGACTGGAGATACCGTGAAGAGAGGATGCTGAACAGCTGCGTTATGCACCGCCACACTGGTCCTGCACCGGGTATAATGGTATGGGGTGGTATTGGATATCACTCTCGCACTTCTCTAGTACGTATTATTGGTACATTAAACAGCCAGCGCTACATCTCCGAGGTGTTGGAGGCAGTTGTCCTTCCTTACCTTCAGAGCTTGGCCACAGCCATATTTCAACAGGATAATGCGTGACCTCACGTGGCACGCATTGTCCAAAGGTTCTTCGTCCTTCACCAGATTGAATTGTTTCCCTGGCCGGCTCGCTCTCCGGATCTTTCGCCGATAGAAAACATGTGGTCCATGGTTGCTCAACGATTGACCCAGATTACACCCCCAGCTGCGACACCAGATCAACTTTGGCAACGTGTGGAAGCTTCTTGATCTGTTTACCCCAAGAACGCATCCAAAGTCTCTTTGAATCAATGCCGATGCGTGTGGCAGTGGTGATCTCCAACAATGGCGGCTACTCTGGCTACTGATTCTGGCAGGAACAACACTTCACAGAAGTCTATAAATTTAATTATTTGATACTTGGCCAACATGTCATCTACAAAATAAATTTTGTTGTGCTGTCTCTTGTCTTTCTTGGTGTTGCATTTACAGTGTCCAGCAGTGTATATTTAGTAAATTGTTTTAAAAAGTATTGGGAAGAAAATTTTTTGAAAAGATTTTAATTTAAAGTATCCGACTACCCTAAAATTTTGAATCTTGCCAAAAATTAATAAATTTTTTTATAATCTTATTTTATAGACCATCTTATAAAAATACCAAGTTCATTATTTTCCGTTCACTGGAACAAAAACTACGAGTGTTTTAGTAAAAGCAGATGCCATTACTTTATGCAAAATGTCAGACTTTAAAACGCGTTTTACTCGAAAGGTGTTTTTTAAAAATGATTAAACGGGGCCGGCCACACAGTGATTGCTCAAAAAGTTTTGAAAATAATGAACGGAATTTTTTTGTGTTTTTTCGCTCTGTATAATAGTAGAAATATTTTAACTTTCAGGTGCATCTTCCTGTTTTATTACAAAATTTACTGTCCCTTTTATGTTAATATAATCACAGATTTTTTAAACGATTTCATATAATAACTAAGATAAAGTGCTCTAGTTTTTGTAAAAGTTAAAATGTCGTTTATCCTGAAGGCCATTTCGAAAACGCATAACATAGCAACACATCAGAATTGAAAAATTGAAAATTTGTTCATAAACTAAACGGGTCGAATCATGTTATTTTTTTTTAGAAAATTTTTACCTATTTTTTTCCATTTAGGTAATAATAATTTTTTTTTCTATTCTTAATTTTAGCATATTTTTCTTAAAATGTCTAAGCAAATCTAAAAACAACAAAAAAATCCCCATCTCTCCATTTTTATATAAAAAAAAAAGTTGTCGCAAGTATTTGGATATTTTAATAAAGAAAAATTTGTTAACTAATCATCTGATTAGCTGTATTTGTAATGATATTACTGATAAGTACAAAATATAGTTCTTGCAATATTTTAGTACGTCCATAATGCCTAATAACATTTCTCAGATAAAGACAAAATTGAATCGTCACTAAATTATTAATACCTCTCCCTACTTAGTTATTCATTTCTCATTGAGATAAAAAGCAAAATCGAGTCCGAACTAGATTCCTCTCTACGTCACCCATCGCGCACGCCGAGATTTAACTTTGTTTTTCAGCGAATCGGGAGACTGACTGCGTCATTTTGAATACTTTGTTACGCTTATCTTTACGTATCGACAAGATAAACATTAAAAAATAGACATATTATTAAAGCCTTTAAGATAGATTTAATAAAAAGAAGAGATAAAGACCCTTAAGTGGTTCTTAAATCTTTTACATAATGATAGAAAGTCACAGAAGATGTAACATAAATTTGTAATCATGAAATCGTATTGGACTTCTTAAGGTCACCGACTACGATCGGAACCGTGATTTTGAAAAAATCTTATACCGTAAAATCCGGAGAATAACGCGCACTTTTAACACAAATAAGTAAAATAAAAAAATTTTAAGTGAATTCCTGCTTAGATCAACAAAAAAAAATTTATTTTAATTACTTTTTATTAATAATTACAATTAATATAAATATGTATATACATATAATAGAATTACAACATTAAGTGGCAATTAATTTTTATTAATTATCATTAAAGTATCGTATTGTCATCCACAAAACAATCTTGCATATAAAATTTCAGTTCAACTGAATGCTTTGAAACGTGAGGGAAAAAAATCTTTTAAAGTATTGACCCAAGGCTCTAAAAATGAAGCCAACGTGGTTGTACCTGTAATTCCTTAAATAATTAATTCCAGTCAATTAATTTTAATTAATAAAATTCAATTATCGTATTGTTACCCAAAGCAATGTACAAGTATATAGAATTTCAGCTTAAATGAGCGCTTTAAAATATGAGGGAAAAAAAACCTTTTCAAGCTTTGACACGACGCCAAAATGTTCGCTAAGTCGCCAAAAATGCTGCCAACGTGGTCGTATTTGTAATTCTTTGAATAATTCGTTTTCATCAATTATTTTTATTAATGCTTATTAAATTACTGTATTGTCATCCAAAATAATCGTGCATTTAAAATTTCAGCTCAATTGAGTGCTTTAAAATGAATTTTATGAACGATTGAAAATTTGAACAAGATAAATAGAGAGACAGAGTGAGCTAATAGTAGGAATTGAAAAATAAGATCGAAACTTAAGGGTGCGCGTGATACGCCGAGTATAAAAACGATAGCTTTAAAAATTACAAAAGAGATAAGCATAAAAAAAAATTAATTCTATATAAATAGAAATACTGCTTATTTAAAAAAAATGTCTTGCCTTATGAACTAAAAAAGGGTTGTAGTTCTAAAAGTATACTGTTTTTTCAAAGTCTGGGGTAATACCTCGAATAAATGACTTCAAAACATAAGGTCAATGTATACTAATATTTCAGGTTTCTTCGTAAAAAAGGGGGTGCGCGTTATACGGCGAATAAACCTAAAAATTAAAAAAATCACCTGGAAAATATAGGTGCGCATTATACGCCGGATTTTACGGTAAATGGATAATCATATATATATACAGTGGCACGACCCTGGGGGTCGGGCATCCCCCAAAGCCCTTGAGTTTTTTTTTCGATTGATGATAATCCTATATATATAACGTAAAATTTAATTAAGTACTTGTAATTAACAATTTATTTTTTTAATTAATGCTAATTATTAATTCAATAATTTATTTTTTACTGTTTTTTTGTTAACAAAATCGACAAAATCAGAAGAATCAATTAGTGTTGTCTTGAGGCATGATACGAGTTGGGGGAATTTCGACTATGGACCCCCCCCCCCTTGAAATTTTTTTGTGTGTGCTACTGTATATATATATTGTGTCAATTGAATTAGAACAGAGGTGTCCAACCCAGGGCCCCGTGGGACGCATGTGGCCCGCCTTGAATAATTTGCGGCCCTCGAGATTAATCACAACTTTACAAAATACGACTGTTTTGTGCAATAATTTTATTTATTTATTTATTTGACAAATAGATTCCATAGCTGTTTCAATTATATTACGTTGCTTCTGTTACTGCGAATCTTTTTTTTCTTTCTTTCGAAAATGAAATGTATCACAAACATAAATCGCGCTCAAACTTAACGGATGAAAACCTGCAACTTCAATTACGATGCGCACATACACGCATTAAATCGACATGCAAAAACTGATCGAAAGAGATGAGACACAAATACCTCACTAATTTTATAAATTAAAAATTATTTAATCATTGCATTATTATTATTATGTTATCTATGTTAGTATTCATGAAAAATCAATGAAAACAATAATAATAATACATCTTTCTGTTTTAAATTTTCACTCCTAATCTAATAAAAAGATTTTTTTTTATACAGCTCGCCGGACTATAATGTTTTCTGAAGTGGCCCGCTAGTTCATTTGGGTTGGCTACCCCCGAATTAGAATATACTTATAAAATTGTGTTTTTAGAATACTGTTACAAGAAAAAAATATATTTAGATGCAATATTTCGGCAAAAGAAATGAATGACATACAATATCATCTCGACTTAGCTACCCCAACTACGCGAACCCCTAGTTAAACGATTTTTAAGTCTCGTCGATTCGTCTTTAGTTTGTGCTACACAATCAAATTTTTCACTCTCCGCTTCCTGTTTAGAGAATTTAGTGATTGAAGAAGTTGTCGGTCATTCTCCAGGCAGTAAATATAGAGAAGGACAGTGTTAGCGTTCAGGAACTGCTGGATTCCCACAATCAGAAACTGACAATGAATGAGATCATAGAAATGCATGAGCAAAAGAAAAATGTAGAAGAATCTTTAGACCATGATACTTAACCTGTGGCCCACTGGGCCTTTTTAAGTGCCCGGTCATGTCCCATTGCTCTGAGAAATTCATTTATTTATGAAAATTTGGTGGAAGTTCTTTGTTGAAAATCAAATATATCAATATTGCTTTTTGCTGTCGATGTCGTATGGGTGCGAATTGATATTTTTTTCTCATTAGTGATAATAGACAACAGTGGATTAACGTCCATTTTATGAGTGGAACTAATTTTTAATTACCTTTCATATCTTGCAAGCGAAAAATATTCGAAGAAAATAAATTGTTTCAAGACGATTTGGAAGTTAGGTCATTTTGTAGTGAAGAACAAGCATGGTTCAGTAATTGTTTGACTTGTCACGAAAATGTATTTAAAAAATACCAATAAACAGAAATCTTTCAATGACACTTTTCCTCGATCTCTTTCAACAGTTGATAAATATAGACTTTCTTGAATAATCTTTACAACAGCAAAGAAGTGTTTTGTTAATGGTAATGTCACAGCGATAACAAAGGCACCCTATGAAATGTGTTATATCTTTGGTAATCATATGAAACCGTTTACTGATGCAGAAATTGTGAAAGAGTGATTCTTAAATGCTTCCCATTTAGAAAAAATCAGTGACAAAAATAAAAAAAATATATAAAGAATAATAAATAAAAAACCAAAGTAGTAGTTTTAATATTTTGATCAATTTATACATTTTGAATTTTCTATGTTATCTTGGTCTTAAAGCACCCCCCCCCCCGTTCCGTTAATCCTCATGTTGCGGTCCACGTGAAATAGCAATCATATGTATGTGGCTCGCGTGAAATAGCTAACATATGTATGCGACCCGGCAAAAAAAAAAATAATAAAGGTTGAGTTCCTCTGCTTTAGACTCAATTCAATCAGATGATCAAATGACAGTTGGGTATTTAACAGAAAGCCTCAGTTCAATTGATAAGGGTTACAGATTTTAGAAAGTACAGACTCCAACGAAGAGAGCGTATTTTTCAACCAAACAAGAAATAAAAAAAATATTTGCATGCTACATTGAAATATTGCGAGAAAAAAACTTTGAGCCGGCTGACTACCTTGTTAGATTTTACGAAATCTCTTACATAACAAGTAATATTAAAAAAAAATTTGAAGTCATTTCCTACTTAGATCAGAAAAAAAAAAATTTACTTTAGTTGCTTCTTATTAAATAGTTACAATTAATAAAAATATGTATATACATATGGCAGAATCACAACATTAAGTGGCAATTAATTTTTATTAATTATACTTAAAGTATCGCATTGTTATTCAAAACAATCGTGTATATAAAATTTCAGTCCAACTGTTCAGCTTTGAAAGGTGAGGGGAAAAAAATCTTTTAAAGTTTGGAAAAAGCTAAAAATGAAGCCAACGTGGTTGTATCTGTAATTCTTTAAGTAATTAATTTCGGTCAATAATTTTAATGAATTATAATTAAATTATCGTACTGTTACCCAAAACAATAGTGTATAGAAAATTTCAGCTCAAATGAGCGCTTTAAAATGTGAGGGGAAAAAACCTTTTCAAGTTTTGACCCAAGTCGCCAAAAGGGTGGCTAAGTCGCACAAAATAATGCCAACGTGGCTGTATTTGTAATTTTTATTAATTATAATTAAATTACTGTATTGTCATCTAAAATAATCATGTATTTAAAATTTCAGCTCAATTGATTTTTTTAAGATGTATTTTATTAACGACTGAAAATTTGAACAAGTTAAAAGGAGAGAGAGAGAGAGTGAGTGAGCTATTAATTGTAGGAATTGAAAAATAGCTTCGGTTTATAATTTTGTATTTGAGTTATCTACGACTTTACAAAATAAATTTTTTTCTAAATTATCTTAACTTTTCGTCTTCGGCCCCAACTAAAAATAATTTATGAGTATTTAATTGCGAAATTATACCCTGAGCTACGCGAATTCGACTTACGCGTTTATCATTGAGTCCCACCTATCGCGTATGTTCGGGTATTACTGTGTTTTGAAAACATTCTCCTTTTATGAGAAAAATGCTTCAAAAATAATAATATTTTCCCTTTATATAACTAAACTTCTGTACAGAGTCTGAAATAGGATTTTCGAAGTATATAATTTAGAAGTGGATTTTTTTCATTTTTTAATATATTAGAGTTGAGAAAAATTTTAACAAGAAACGCCCGTTATTATTTCAATGGTTCCTAATTCTGAAAATAATATGTAAATTTTCCAAAACTTTTACTTCAACCCGGTACAGAAGTTCTAGCTATATATATAGGCAAAATATTATTATAGAGAAGAAGCATTTCTTAAAAAAGGAGAATGTTTTCAAAATAGGTCATTCTTTTTTCGTTCTTGTGCTAAAAATTTATGTTTAAATAATTTTTTCTTGTCATAATATTCTTAAAAATTTTTCATATGAATATTCGAATCCAAACGACATTAAATATCGAAAAAATTATTCATTTACACCTTTCCAAAATCACGGTTCCGAAAGTAGTCAGTCAGATTAGAAACAGCAGATGCAATAAAATGCATTAAAAACTACAAAAAAAAAAAAGAAAAAAATTCTTAAATTATATTACTGCCGGCTGGCTGGCGTGGTTGGTTTGTCGCCGGTTTTCCGCGCCTAAGGTTGCGGGTTCGACCCTAGCCCAAGTCGGTGGATTTTCATAATGTCGAAAATCCACAGCAGCCATGTCATATGATTATACGGCATGTAAAAGATCCTTAGAGTGCCTGTTTGGCTTGGGTGCTCTCGGCAAAATTAAATCCTAGTATAGGTTCTCGCATCATCAGAGATCAGGTAGAGGTTTCTGTGCCTCAAAATTACCTACTGTGATTGGTATCCGCCTATAGGGGATACCAATATACGAACTAAAAAGAGATACCAGCTCACGGGGAATGCACTAGGTCTGCAATGGTAAAACACCAATCCGCAGCCCCTTAGAAGTAAAAAAAGAACATTTATTTTCCAATTTCTAGAAATATTTTATAATATTTCTTAAAGGTCAGAAAACCAACAAATGATTGATTAAAATGGACCTCTCTAAAATATTTTCAAAAATAAAAAGAAAAATGTATATAACTCCAAAAAAGCCTTTATTATTTTTTTATTTTTAGAATACTATATTTAATTTCATTTACATCGCTGTATTCGTGAAGGAAAGTAGAAATCAGATAGGATTACTATCACTTCATGAACTCAAAATGTCCGGGAGACGCAAACGTTAATCATTAGCAGCTTAAATGATCCAATATCTTTGATGGCGTTACCATGACAACCAGTCTGCTGAAAAGGAAAAATGCAATCACGGGACAGGAATATTGAAAAGTGGAGTGATGCCGACTCGTTTATAAAACTTCAATATATGCTTATAAATTTATTAAATTTTATAAAAATCGTTGGCTACCACTTATTATCTGATTACCCATTTAGTGTTGGAACTTCCTAGCTAACGCATATTTTACTTGAGTCTATTTTACGACATTTTTAAATACTTTAATTTCTTTATTAGTTTTTAGCGTTACTAAAGATGCAAGCAGAATTTTTTTTGGTGGAAAATGTTTAATGAGACTCAAATAAATAAATTAAATTAAATTAAAAAAATAAAAAATAACGTAAAAATCTGTTTATTATAATTGTTCTGTATTTAACCTCACACAAAAATCTATTTGCTAATGAAGTTTTATTCATGAATATAAAAATAATATAGGTATATTTTGATATGATTTCATTTCTTATAAGCGTCGTATTCTAAGGCAATAGGAGAGAGATGTGTTAACGCAAGGTGTAATGGAGGCAACCTGCTAAATCAATACGTTATTCCGAGTTTACCAAGGCGGCTTCGTTAGCCTAGGGGTTACGGTCTCGAACTTAGGTACAGTGCGTCATGAATTCGAGTCCTAATGCCGTTGAAGACCCAAAGTGTAGAGGGGCTGATGCGCGCGTTAAATCTGTCAAGTCCCCTCGTTTGTGTGGTGTGCTTGAGAGGGGTGTGCCAGCTCTGATGTCATCTTCTTCATTTGACCGTGGTTTAATAATCAATGTGTTGCTTTGTAGTACGACGTTAATTAACGCTCACTCACTCCTAGTTTACAAAAACTATATCGTAGAAAACTGTAATGATGTGGCGGGTGAGTGAGTGAGTGAATATTAACGTCACACTGGTTCAGCTACACGAGGGCTTTTGGCGACGGTCCTCGCAATTTTGAATTGTGGTCAAGTGACGAGGACGGCAACTGAGCTGGCACCCCCCTCTTTTCTTCCGCATCACACCAAAAAGAGAACGTTTGAGCTCTCGACAGATTTAATGTGCATCGCTCCCCTACATGGCGAGTCTTTAGTGGCTCGAACTCGTGACAAGCCAGCCACGATTCGATATCTTGACCACTAGGCTACCGCGGTCACATGATGTGGCGGAGCCAAATAGTTGATAAATTTTGAAATCTTTTGAAAGTCAAGATCTAAGGTAATAAAATATTTTATTTTGGATTTTTCATAAGGGCGAGGAAAGAACGGAAAAAAGAACAACAATAAAAAGAGCCAAACTTCAATTTGAAATCACAAACAATTAAGTTTTCATGCATAACAATATAATTCATTTAACAGTTTTTAAATGTGCCCATTTCTCCCGACTCGTAGAGAAAACTTTCGTCATTTTGCAGTTTCGAGTTGAATAGATAAGCGAATTGATTAGAGTTAATAGAGAATATCCATATCATTTGATTTGATTTTAATTTACTTTGTACTCTTGACGACGCTCGATAGCTATTGACGACGGACTTCGTCACTTTGATCCTCAGACAAGTGATGAAGGTGACGCCTGAGGTGGCTCTCCCTCTCCAAACATCCACATCACTCCAATGGGAGGACTTAGAGTCTCAACAGATTAAACTACACGGCGGGTTTCAGCGGCACTAGGTTTCGAACGTGTGACTCGACATCGCTGACCCTCGGCCATGACCACTCGGCTACCGTGGTCACGAATTCAGGCGATTCAGGAGTCACGCGACAAGTGGATTATTAAGTGAAAGATAAAATATGGTATTGTTCTCTATTCACCATAGGAAAGGAAATTCCTAAGGTCATGCGATTTCTAGGACCAAAAGGAATCCATTGATTGAATATAGCAATAGAAAATTAGAGTAAAATAAATCTTAGAAGCACACATTAATCCCTTTTTGAATTAAATTGAATGAAGAGATTCTATTCATGACAAAATGTGATAAGAAAATCTTAATGATTACTCCTTCTCGTTATTCAGCAACTAAAGGCACGAATTCAAAAAAAATTCGCTTCTTCTTTAGATTTTATAAATTTTTCATTTCTCTGTTTTGTAACTTCATTTGTATTGGTTTAGTTACGCGTAATTGTTTTATTTTGCTCTATGTTATTTTTTATCCTTGTAACTTATTTGTTTTTGTTATATCACTATTTCGTAACTTTTGCTTTGTTATTTTCTTTTTTATTTTCTTTATCTTACTTTGATTGTTTTACTTACTTCTGTAAGCCCCATGTGATACCTGTGATGCACGGGAATTATTTTATGTCTTCAATAAAAATTTTTTTTTAAACCATGCTAATTCAGCCTTTACGTCCAGTGGAAATTAAGAAATATGAGTCAACAATGCACTTTAATCGTGTCATTCGACTTTGAATTATAAATTACAAGGCTCATTCCCAATATGTAACCTTTTGGCACTATTAATTCAAGGGGAAAAATAAATATTTTAAGCTACACACACATTTCTGTGCATACGTGTTTAAAATTAGAATGACTCAAAACCCTCCATGTCATAAGCTACGAGTGGATGGGAAAAAATATCGCTCAGATACAACAAAGAACATTCTATCTGACGAGGTTGTTTTGATTCTCATGTAACGAGTTACGCTTGACAAGGTACTACCACCTGCCGTAAGCAAGCTTGTGACGCGGCTTGCATTTTGGCGACCTTCGGTCAGCTTCTCCTTTCCGAATATTAAGGCTTTCGATTGGCGACATTGTATCCAGAAAATTACGCGCACGTGTCTCGGTCACGCTTTGTTTTTTCCCACCCAAGGTCGGTCGGGTCTTCGTGACTCCGTAATAGAACACTTCCCATACGTCGAAATGGAGAAATAATTCATCAGATTAGGAATGTTAATACTGATGAATTTTGATGTTTTTGATTTGCCTAAAAGCGCTCAGAGTAAGGGAGTGTTCCTTTACATCTCACTATGAAGCAATACAAGAGCTACTGGCGATTGATTTCGCAATTTTGAGCCATGGTCAAGTAAAGAGGCCAACACCTGTGCTGTGGCATCACCCCTGTTCGAACTTCCTCATCACACCAATGGGAGGACATTGAGTTTCGGCAAATTTAATATGCACCAGCAGTGTCACCAGTACTTGAACCCGCGATACGCCGGCCACGACTTGTGACAAAAACGTGGCGATGCAAAAGGTAACAAAAGGTTCTGAAAAATCAGAAAATTCCAAATAGATTGTACTGAACTGTAGGATGCAATAACAGAAATGGATAATCCACATAAAAATAATAATGATATTCTCAGTTGCACTAAAAAATAGGTATTTATCAGTTATACAGAAAACATGAGACCAATAGGCAGAAAATACACCAAATTTTTGTTATTGTGTTTGCAATGAATGTATCTTATCGAATATCGCCAATGTTCGTGTTTGCGACAGCTCAGAAAAAATTGCCAACCTATGTTCCCTATAAATGATAAGTACAGAAATATATATTGTATTTTTCCCTTTTCTATTTTCCTTAGTCATTTGAGTATAAAAATAAGGAAAGGAGGAGGATAAGATTAATATGTATATCAAAGTTGTTATAACATTTTAGTTGGCTTAAACAAATTTAGCATTCCAAAAAAACTCTTGGTACTTTTTACTGTAGCCATAGCTCTCTTTGCGCCTTTTTCGTTTTAGTAATTTTTCTTGGAACAATGCACGCCGTTTTGTTCACCTATTAGTTAGATAGAGGCCCTGTATCGAGGAAAGAAACAAGTCAAAATGCAACCAATTAGACGTCGAAAATGCGTGAAAATTATAACAGAAACATACCCTTTTTTATGTTTCTATATTAGATTTTAAAAATAACAAACGCATAAAGGTATCCGGTAGTTTAATTTAATAGTTATTTTCTTGAGGCCCCCTCCCCTCTCCAACAAACCTTTCGCATGCCGTCTGGTAATACGCGTGTGGCCGAAGTCGCCTAATGGTCATGGTTTTGAACTCGGGGCAGGAGTGTCACGAATCCGAGTACTGGGGCCACTGAAGACCTGCCGTGTGGAAAGGGGCCTATGCACGTTAAACTTGTAGAGGCTCAATGTCCTCCCATTGGTGTGGTGTAGTAGTTAAAAGAGGGGTGCTCTGGTGTTGTCCTCGTCACTTGACAGAGTCACTTGAGAGTCACTTTTGACAGAGTCTCTCCGTTGCCAATAGCCCTTATGTTATTTTATAGGGTGACGTAAAAAAATTCTCTCTCTCATTCACTGGAAAAACACGTGGGTGCCAGTGACGCACACAAGGGGGGGGGGCATAGTCTTTGATTTTTTTCTATTGATTAGAATACTTTGTATATATAGTACGTAACATTTTTAATTAAGTATTTGTTTCTTAAAATTTAATTTTACTATAATTAATGCTAATTATTTATTTAATAAACGACAAAATCAAAAGAATATGTTCTGTGATGTGTTGGAGCACGATACGAGAATGGTGGACTTCCGACCCTGGATCAAGTTCGACCCCCCCCCCCCCCCTTGAGAAATTCATGTGTGTGCCCCTGGTGGGTGGTGCAATAGCCTGCCTGTGTCTGATCTATGCTTCCTTGACTTTATCTGAGGATTCAGAACTGCAATGTACTAGAGTAGTATTATTGTAACTAAAAAAGAGTACATTTTTTTCACTCTAGATTTATCAAATTTCATCGAAACGCGCAACGCATTTCCTGTTATAATAGAACCGGATACCGATATCACTCTGTCATTGAGTTTTTATTTGACCCTTTTCTTATTTTTCCAAGTTGCTGTTGCCGCAAGAAAGAAAAACAAGTGCTCTTGGAATCACATAATCTTGGACAGAGAGAAACAAAAAGCTTCACTTACATGCCTAATTGTATATAATTTGAAAAAAAAAACATGCAATCGCATGCAAATCTCTTAAAGAATTTTATAAGCAATAAAAATCCATGGATAGAAAAATCAGTTTGACATTGCTCATCGCTTACAAAAGACTTATTAAGTTTAATCGGAATAATGTTGTAGGAATCGTTGTAATCTATGAAATCATGTCTGAAGTTTACGCAGTTTCAATTACGCATTAAAAAAACTACAAATACATTTCGCACTAGAACAAAAACATTGGGAACTAGAAGAGCAAATGCGTCGTTTAAATTACAATCGCATTATAAAAATAATTACCAAAATAATAAATCAAAGATCTTTGCTATTTTTATAATAATTTGGTTGAGAATCATACTAATTTAACTAATTATTAATAGTTGAATTTATATTTCAACTAGTTGGTATACCCGTTCATCCCATGGGTGAATTGAAAAATTAAACAATACAGATTGAAGGATAAAGAAGCTTTTAATGAGTTAATTTTACGTGAATTGCAAATTAAACAAATTAAAGATTTTTCATATCTCAACTGAACAACAAAAAAAAACCATATTTGTTAAATTTTAAGTCTGTAAATCTAATAGCTGATAAAAAAAAAGATTTTATTTATTTATAACGCCCCGTAACTGTCTTGTGGGTCGATTTTTGAAACACCTTCCTAAGCTGATCTTTTCTCAGCAAAAGTAACACATTGTTATAAATTTTGTGTGTAATGAACGCTTAAAATAGCGTAAATAGTTCATGTGGATGCGTAATATATGTTGATATTACTTTCTCTTATATTTATTTTATGTTAAAATTATAATATTCGCAAGCAACACCGGTTCTTACATTATAATGGTGATTCAATGGAAATATAGCGAAATGTTGGTGATAGAGCCAAACTGGCGCCCTTTTTGGCAGCATGTTGGCAACTAGGCAATTGATTGAACGGTGCAGAACTTAATATACTGTAGCGCCAACTGGTGGGAAGCTGTAGCAAAGAGATGGCACAAAACCTTCTCCACACACAAAAAAGTACACATATATGCCAATTTTCATAGTGATTGGTTGAACGGTGTTGGAGTGAAGCGAGGTCATATATGCAAACATCCATTTTTAAATATATAGATAAAGGGTCGATTGACTTTGACCCATTTGAATTGAATTTATGTATAATAAAGGCCTTCATACGCGAGTCACTTTTGCCAAACCTAACAGGAACAGACAGTAGGTA